>VZUA01099431.1:23439-36351 GCA_013401035.1 Horornis vulcanius | reverse complement strand
TACTTTGATGTTTCCTCTTTTTGCTTGCTTTTTAAGCTTGACAGTGATGTTTTAGGGGAAACTGCAGGAACTGAGTTTTAACATCTTTTTGGTTTAGGCTATTAGGATTAACAGAATTTTTGAAAGAAAATACTGTGAATGTATCCCTTGGCTGGAAGTGGTTGAAATGCTGTACCAAGTTTCTGCAGGACACTAGTCTGTACAGCCCATAACTGGCAGACTCAAAAACGTGAGGTCATGTGGAGTTACTTGGACCCAGTTGCTTTTGGTTTTCTTAGCAGTAGCTTTGTATCAATCTGTGGAAAATTGAAAAAAACCTAGTATTCCTTTTCTCAGGATGCACAGCAGGCTAGGTTTTATCAGGCTGCTTGATATTTATTGTTAAAAATACACTTGATTGATGGAATTGAAATGGAATGAAGACAGACTACTTTTACAGACTGACATGCAGCTAGGGCTAGAATGAGAAAATTTATGTTGCCTTAAGGTTGTAAATTAACCAAGGTACATCACAAGGTGTTTTTACATGTATGGGTTGAAACTGTTGCTATTAGCCAGGAGCTCCTTTATATGGTAGGGCATGGCTGCTTTAGTTCCTGAGGCAGCTGAAATTATGAAACTGATCAATGCTGATGTTTGCAGGTTCCTATGATCACACTGTGAAACTGTTTGATGCACGAACAAAGAGCAGTGTCATGACTATAGAGCATGGCCATCCTGTGGAGAGCGTGCTTCTGTTTCCATCTGGTGGACTTCTGGTGTCTGCAGGTAATTCTATGAAGTCAGATAAATATCTTCTCTGTGGTCCTCATTTGAGAAATACTTCAGCTCCTTATTTTTTGGGTGG
Organism: Horornis vulcanius; assembly: GCA_013401035.1. Taxonomy (NCBI): domain Eukaryota; kingdom Metazoa; phylum Chordata; class Aves; order Passeriformes; family Scotocercidae; genus Horornis; species Horornis vulcanius. The sequence continues at coordinate 35,504 of VZUA01099431.1, read as the reverse complement.
TGGTTTAGTTTGATAGTGAGGCGGTAAGTGATGCAATAGTTGGATTTCTCAAATATCTTCTGTAGGAATCTGTGTTCATCTGGCAGATGCAAATAGGGAACTTTCCATTTTGTCTTTGTGTTGATATTCTTGTAGTTGCCACTCCCCACCCTGCCAAGTTATTTTAATAACAAAATGCTGACTCTAATTGGCCCACTTCTAAAGTGAAGGAGTTAATATATTTAGGTTTTGAAAAGATGAGACTTTATCTTTCTGTTCATGTTGACAAGCTTTTTCAGTCTCTTGTTGCCATTGCATCAGAAGTACTGTAGTTGTGTAGATTATAGTTTGTTTTTTTTAAATGAATATGGTTGGAGAGTGGTTGAATCATTCAGTTCCATTCAGAACAGCCTAAAAAAAGAGCAGGCTTGTGCCAGGAGATAGGATGGAAGAGGATGATGAGTAGGTACAGAAAACTGTTAGGAGGTAGAGGTACTTGTGAAGGAGATACTGCACCACTCTGAAATCTTCTTTAGACAAGCATAAATGTGTACATATGTGAGACTGTTTTGTGTGCTTCCTTTTCACAGGAGGTCGATATGTCAAAGTTTGGGATGTACTAAAAGGTGGACAGTTACTAGTTTCACTTAAAAATCACCATAAAACTGTAACTTGTTTGTGCCTGAACAGCTCTGGACAAAGGTTATTGTCAGGGTCCCTGGACAGGTTGGTATATTTTGTGGCTTCCTTATGTTTGCATTCTTTAGGACTTCCTTTCTTTGAAAGGTATTATTTCACATCACTGTTAACCTGTGTATGAGTTTTGGGCTTTATTTGAGGACATATTTTGGGACCAAGGTACCCACTGTGAACCTGTCCCTGCTTTTGCAGGGGCCTTGGTCTAAATGAGCTTTAAAAGGTTCCTTCCAAGTCAAACTGTACTATGATTGTATGATACACCTTAACCTTTTCCTCTCACTAATCTGAATATCAGTGAGGATTGTGTGTGCTGTTTGGGAATGCATATAGGGAACTTCTGAATAAGTGTTCAGTTTTTAAATCTCCAAACTGACTTTTCCAGTCTTTGTAAATTAACTGTTATTAACTTTAGTACAGTTCAAATAGCTAAAAGTGTATTAGTATGAATTTTTTAAAAACCTGGGGTTTGTGTCTCTCTGCTCTTGCTTCTTGTGCCCAAGAGTGCCTGTGAACATGGTGACCTCTTTGCTTTTTTGTTTGGTTTCAGTTGATGAGTACTGGTACTTGGTGTCTTGTCTCTGAGACATCAGAAATATGAAGTGATCTGAAATGACAGTGGGTCTGTTTTCCTCCTCCCTCCTACCTTTCCTAGGCTACTTCAGGCTTTGTGGTTACATAACAATAAAATGTTATCCTTGTAACATAATATTTTGTTTTCCTGTTCATCAAATATTTTATACTTCCAGCCAAATCCTTAAGGGTCACCTGGATACAAGAATATCTGTGGATTTACTCCCAGAATTTGCTAGTAGGTCCTGTATTTAAAATTCAAGAGCAAATTTGAAGAGATACTTTCACAGTGTTTTTCTAATATGCATTTCTGAATTCATATAGTCACTACACCTGTCTTCAATTTCTTCTTCTGTTCTTGACCCATTTTCACCTTTTTTTGGGGTAAAAGCAATCCTGACTTGACTTGTGGATACCTTTTAACAGAACATTACTATTGCAGTATTGCAGCTCAGTGGTAGTCTGAGGAATGCATTGTATTAATACTCAGTTTCCTTAAATGATCTGTAGAGGGTGAGAGTGATGAAGTTCCTGTAAAGTACTACAGTAAAGCTTTACTGACAGAGTTTTTATCTTTACTCTTCTGTGTAGGCATGTGAAGATTTACAGCACTACATCCTACAAAGTAGTCCACAGCTTCAACTATGCAACATCCATCCTCAGTCTTGCATTGTCGGTAAGTGCATTAGAAGTCTTCTTAAACAAAGTAATTCCTGATACATTTTAAGTCACTAAAGTAAATTACTGTTGCTTTCACGGCTGTTGGGAGTTCCAGAAGAATGCTGTGCATGCAAAGTAGGGTGATGGAGTATGTTTCTGCTGGGTAACAAACACTAAGAGGTTTTAAACATAATACCTTCAAATACCATCTACTTGATTAGATGAGTACAAAATCTTGTGTTTATGAATAACAGTGTTCATCACAGGGAAAGTATTCACTTTAGAAAGGAGGTCCTTTGACTTTAGGAAGATTGTACTCACCTTTTGCCTTTCAGGAACACTGTAAGTTCTTTTGCATGGCAGCAATAAAAAAAAAAGTAATTAATTTGTTGAGAAATTTAGAACAGGGTGTGAACTTGCTTTAAGAGTTGGTGGTGTCAGGTTGGTCTGAGGAGAAAAGAAGAAGGGTGTGAGCATAAACAAATTTGTTTGTCAAGGCATGTCTTGGAAGCAGACAGCAGAGAGGCTTCTCAGAAGCACTTGATTTCCGGTGGATAAGTGACCTGCTGGCCAGAAATTTGGAGGCTAGCACCAGTTTTTAAACAATACTGTTGTCATTTAGTACCCTCCTGTGTAGCCTCTGAAGGACATGTGGATGGGCCTGTGGGGGATCTTTACTACCTTTGCAACTTTACTATTTTCCTGCTCTGCTGGGTTGTAGAGGAAAGTGTGTGTGGGGAGTGACTTAATTTCCTACCATATTACCTAGGGAGCTGAGCTAAAATAAGCTTGGATTTTTTTTTTTTTTCTTTTAAAGTGAAGAGTACTGAATCTATAGCTTTTTAAGGCCCTTGGCATCTGCAAAATATGCAATACCTGTAGTTTAGCATCTCTATAGTGTATATAATACATCTTTTGAAACATAATCTTGTTTTCTGTTGACTAAACCTTTTGAATTTTAAGTGGTCATATGAGAACATCATAATGCCTTCACTGAGTCAAACCAAAGGTGGGTCTAATTCCAGACACTGCTTCCAACTATAGCCAGCCATAAGTAAATGCATATAAAAAACTAAACCCAGGGCAAGTGTGTTGATGTTCTCCCAAATTCCATTTTCAGATGAGAAATGAACTCATCAAAGTAATGTGCAATTATTTGCAATTCTATTGCATAAGCCTGTTCAGTCTCTCCTTCAGCTTGATTAAACTTGAAACCTTGCCTAGATTCCTTGACAAGAAGCTCCACATTTCTAATACTTTTATGAAGAATAGCTTCCTGTTGTTCCACTTGAATCTTGATAAGATTCAATCAGTGCCCTTAAATCAGCCGTTCACCAGCTGGTCTTCATCTATACCTGTCATAATTCTGTAGGCTTTTATCATATCATGGAATCATAGAATGGCTTGGAAGGAATATTTTTCTTTCAGCCCCGCCCCTGCCCTGGGCAAGGAAACCCCAAGACCAGGTTGCTCAAAGCCCCATCCAATCTGACCTTGAACACTTCAAGGGATGGGGCATCCACAATTTTTCCACTTCAATGTATAAGTGAAATTACACATACCAGTGACTGGTATTTTGAACAACTTTCAGTTGTTTCTCAAAATCCTGCTGTTCCATGATAGCTTTGCTTTCTCATGGACTCACTCCTGCTGTATGGTACCTAGTAGCTGTATGCTGCTGGTAAGAAACAAAACCTTCAAGTTACAGAAGTGTGATAATGCAGAATTGGGCTTGATTCACTGGTCAGTCTGTAATGTTGCTTTATGAGCATAGCCTTGAATCTGTCCCTGCTTTGAACAAAGCATGGAACCTCAAGGAAGTGCCTTCCTCCTTATCATCTATGATACTGTGATTTGAACCTTATCACAAAGCATAAAAATATAAAAACATGTATGATAGTGCACATACATGCATGATAGAGCACAAATGAAACGCTGGGCCCTAACTCTCTCATTTCTTTGTGCTAGCCTGAAGATGAAACCATAGTTGTAGGCATGACCAATGGGGTACTAAATGTTAAACACAGAAAACCAGAAGAAAAGAATGAAAACTCTCAAAAGAAGAGACAACCAGCATATAGAACCTATGTGAAAGGAAGAACTTACATGCCAAAACAGGTATGATGTGGTAAGAAAATATGTGCTGAAACATTTCTGAAAAATTGGTTTCTTTAAACGTGCTAAATTGGAGAAAAGGAAGGGAGGGGATATATAAAATTAATAATAATATATCTAATCCATTATGTGTGTGTTTTTGTCTTACTCTGAACTCTTACTGAATTCTAGGAAGATTTCTGTGTCAGTAAACCTGTAAAACGTGTTTTGAGAAAATATGATAAGCTGCTGAGAAGCTTTCAGTCTTCCAAGGCTCTTGATGCAGTACTGGAGGTGAGACATTGCTTTTCTTCTTGTCAGAGTTTTGTGCTGTCACCTGATGTTAAAATTTCCTGTATGTCATACTAATTTTATTTTAGTGTATAACTAGAAAGGAATCTAAGGTGGGTTCCATTTGCTGTCACCAGCCCTGTGCTGTGTGTAAAGATGTTGCTTTGGTCCTAAACTCTTTTTCTGTGTGTCCAGCCTCCCATCATGCTTCACACCCCTGAAGTCACGGTTGCAGTCATGCAGGAGCTGCATCGCAGAGGGACACTGAGAAGTGCACTTGCAGGCAGAGATGAGAAGCAAGTTAATCTCCTGCTTACCTTTGTGGCAAGGTACTATTTTAACATGAGTTCCCTCTGACTGTTTTGACACTTCTATTTCCTATAACTTGCCACAGACTTTCAACAGATCACAGGTAGAACACTGGTTCTCCTGAAGTCTCACATGCCTTTTCCATTCTGATACCAAGGTTTTGGGATGGGTTTGAAACAGTTTACCTGTTAGCACAGCACAGTTTTGATGACAGCATGAGATATTCTTGATCTTTGCCAGGCACTCTACCCTTACTTAGTCTGTTATTTTCTGTCTCCTTGATGAAACTTGTATTTTATGTACTCAAGGCTTTTTGACACGCCTCCAACCCTCACTGCCTTCCTGAAAGGAGGAGTGTAAATACCACATATGTAGGTTTTTCTGACTTGCATCTTTGACTGCTGTTCTGTGACATCTCAAGAAAAATTTGTTTTTATGAGAAAGCTGCTGGTTGGTGGCGGAATGCAGTTGACAAAACCGGTAAAATTGGAATGTCTTCTGATTTTGCAGGCGTGTGATTGAGCCTAGATTTACTCCTGTGCTGGTGACTGTTGCTGATATGATCACTGGTAAGACAACACAAAAAAGATTCTCAAAGCCATATAGCTAGCTTGCAAATAAGATTGGGAGTGCTACAAAGCCTTTATGGCTTTGTTTATGTGTCTGTACTCAGTGTCAAGAGAATGATCCAAAAAAGAGATACTTCCAGATAACTTTGACCATAGTCAGGATTTGATTTTCACAGGGTGCTGGAAACTCCTTGTGGTTTCTAAGTACCTTTGATACTTCATGTATCTATGTTTTCATAGTACAAATAGCTTCCTCTTATTCAGTGAGGTAAAAATTGTATTTGAGGTCATAAAAACTTCTGTTTCTGTTAGTTTGACATACTGATGCTGTAAGTACATACAATCACTGCTTTCAGAACAGACAATATTAAAGTTTATTTTAATTATTTGTTTTTTCAGAATGTTGGACTTGTGCTAGAATCCTTAAATGTATCTCTAGCTAGCTAATAAAATTTTTGCCTTTTTATACATCTGTGAATTCTTAACTGATATTTTTCTTTACAGACATTTATCAGCCTGTGGTTGGGCAGTCAGCGATAGTTGACAGACAGTTCTTGAAACTCCAGGAAGCTATTGGAAAAGAAATTGACTATCAAGAAGAGCTACTAGAAGTTTTGGGAATGATGGATACCCTGTTTGCTACTTTTACTAAGAAGAAAGATACATGTTTAGAAGAGAACAAAAGTAATGGTGTTACAGAGATCATTGAAACAAATAGGAATTACTGACACCCATCCCAACAAAGTGTCACAATTGTGAAATTGGAAGACATGATCTGTTCTCCTGGTAACTTATAATAGTGACTTTCAAAATAAGCCTTTCTGTGTTGAAGTTCTGTCTTTTAAACTATGTTGCTGAATAGGCTTGATTACTGAAGACAGAGAAGGAGGACATTTTTAGGATTGTCCATGCAATATTTTTCAAACAATTTAGTTTTAAAGTTTTATTTCAGAGTTACATAACTTCTTAAGGATTTTCATGGCCTGATTTTTGGTAGTGGCGGGGCTGCAGGGGTGGCTTCTGTGAGAAGCTGCCAGAAGCTTCCTTCATGTTTGGCAGAGCCAAACCCTGGTGGCTCCAAAGATGGATGCGCCACTGGCCAAGGCTGGGCCAACCAGAAATGGGGATAACAAAGTTATTGTGCAGTTGTAATTGCAGCCAGAGGAGAGCAGAGTGAGAACTTGTGAGAAGAACAAACCTGTGGACACCAAGGTCAGTGAAGAAGGAGGGGCAGGAGCTGTTCCAGTGCCAGGATTCCCCTGCAGCCCATGGGGAATGCAGGGATCCACCTGCAGCCCATGGAGGAGCCCCCCTGGAGCAGATGGATGCCTGAGAGGAGGCTGTGAGCCCGTGGGGGACCCATGGAGAGAGGGCCCTGCTCCCAGGCTGGAGCAGCCTGTCCCTGAGGGACTGCACCCCGGGGAGCAGCTTGGGGAGGATGCTGCCTGTGGGATGGACTCACCCTGGGGAAGCTCATGGAGATCTGTCTCCCAGGGGAGGGACCCCAGAGTGCAGCAGGGGAAGGACTCCTCTCCCTGAGCACTGGGAGAAGCCACGGGCCAGGAACTGACCTTAACCCCCATTCCCTCTCTCCTTGTGCCCTGGGGTAGGGGGTGGAGCTGGGAAGGAGGGAGGGGTGGGCAGGAAGGTGTTTTTAAGGGTTTTTTTTACTTCTCATTGTTCTGCTCTGATTTTTTTAGTAATAAACGTAATTAATATCTCAAAGTTGAGCCTGTTTTGCCCATGATGGTATTTGATGAATGATCTTTCCTGCTCTTTATCTCCACCCATGAATCTGCTGTATTTTCTCTCCCCTGTCTAGCTGCAGAAGAGAGTGAGTGAGGGGCTTTGGTGGCTGCCTGGTGTCTGGCCAGCACCAGCCCACTATGGTTGTTTGTCCAGTACTGTCAGCAGTCAACAACTTTCAGTTTTTATTTACCAGAAAATAATTGATGTTTGTGTAATTTTAATGTGTCCCTGTCCTTATTTAAGGTTAATATCCAATCTCCAATCCAACATCCTTGGAAATAAAAAGAAAACAGCATACACATTTGATAACACTTGACTGCATAATTTTTTCTCTTTCTGCTTAATCTCCATTTCAGATTTTCATGATTTCACAGCACACAGCAGAATGACTCAAGAAGTGCATGCTTATGTATATTGAAAAAGTTTAGTTTAACTTTTTAATGATTCATATGTATTTATGAATTACAATTTTCTAGAAAACAGGTAATACTTCTAAAGGGGAATTAATGAGTAAAGTGCACATGGAAAATATTCAAGTTAAATATCAAAACTCAGTTTTTGTGTAATTCTGTCAGTTTCAGTGCACGTGTAGATGGAATTTGAATCTGTTGTTTGAATGCTAGGGTGATGGTTTATTTTGACTTCAATTTGGGCTGGATCAGTATGAATACATCAGAAAGAGGTGTGCCAAAGGCTATTGATGATACTAGGGTAGAACATTGTTCTTAATCTGTTCTGTGGCTTGAATTTTCTCCCAGGCCTGGAATTTGAGATGTAATAGGAATTTCTTGTAAAATTAATTTGCTCATGTGTGCTCATTGAAAGGCAGATATCAGTGGTAGAAATAGCTAAAACAGTTTTGGAAGTTCTACCTAAAATCTTAACAATTGTGACTGAAAAGCATGGAGTGCTGTCTGGTCTGCCCTTAAATTACTACATGAACCATTTATGTCCCTGACTACTGGGATTTACTGGTTTTGAATACTTAGAATGATAACAGGTAATAATAATGAGGAGCATGTTCATGCAAATGTCAAACTTTGAGTTCCCTTGCTGCTTACTTAGCTATTTTTATTTTTTATTTTGTTTATGTTTATTATACTAATATTAGGACATCAATGTACTTCTTTTAATTGTGTGACTTAATCAGGCAATATCACTTGGATGTCACACAATTAATTTTTGGGAGTGGGGGTGGTGGGGAGGCTCATCTTGGAGTCTCCTTATTCTGTGAGCCAGTATTGCTTGGAGTTGAAGGAGCACATTTCTCATGGCAGCGTAGTTTTCTATGGTTGAAAACTTAACTTTGACATAAAATATACTTAGCTCTTACTGATGGTATTCATGTCTATAGTGTGTATCCGTTTTAGTGCTTTAAAGTTTGATGTGTGGCTCGCAGAAGTGTAGGAAAACCTTTAGATAATAATTTTTGTATTTTTTTCAGCTGTCAATATTTGGCATTGACGTCCTAGGTCTGCAGCTGCTGCAGATGCACCCATGTTTGTGTTCTTTTCTAGGACAGCATGCAGGTGGATAGCTTTCAATATTCAGTGGTGAGTGAATGTAGCATCCTTAGATGCTTCCTTGTAGAATCCTTATTTTTGCTTCCAGTAAAGTATTCTGGGGCTGGATGTAGAGTGAAGGGTGCTGGAAGATGGTTGCAAGCCATCCCTAACCTGGCTGCACCCCCATCAACCTGTACCTCTTCTCTTTCTGGTAAGTTTAACTTTTATCTAAAGTCCTGATCATGCCATAACTAGCAGGTTCTCTCTGTAATTTTGGAGTTGTGGACTTTTGTCCCTGCTTCCTTGCATAGACAGGTTTTTTTTTATGTGCTCAGCCACACAATGCAAAAACAGTGAAGAGTTTGAAATTTCAGAAATGAGCACACATGTATGTAAAGCCATGAAATTCTTGCTGAAAGATGTGGGTTGGTAACAGAGTTTTACTGGCTTCTTTACTTCAGGGATTTGAGCAGTAACTCACTTTTCCATAGAATTGAGAGGGGACAATGTCTTTGGAGCAAAAATATTCCTATGAACGAGTCAGTTGAGTCAGGCGTGTTCCCTTCCTCCTGCAGGTGAAAACAAACACAACACACTTTGCTTCAATGGCAGCCTTTTATATTGCCCGCCGACGGGAGGAGGGTCCCTGTCCCCTTTTCCATTGGTTGGGTAATTTCAGGGACTTGACACTCTCTCCCCACCACCTACCCTTCTGCCCCCTCTCATCTTTCTCCTTTTTTGGTTGTGTTCAACATTGTTTATTTATTGGTTCCCAACAGCACTTAACAGATCAAATAAACCATACCTAAACGGTAGGTAACAGCAAGTAGAAACCAGGATTAACACTTGTCCCCGTAGTTCTTTTGGGCTGAAGCAAAATTCTATTTCATCTCTCACAGGGAGGTATATTTTTGACCTCTGCTCTGTTAATTTGCCTAATATTAGCAGTCTAATTTGCTTAATATTTGTCTAACGCTGCTGTTACAAAGAAAGAATGCTGTCCATCTACAGAGACAGGTTATGAATTAAGTTACAGTGCAGCAAGAGGGAACTTGTTAACTCCATCCCCAGTCTGATACTCATAACCCCACAACTTCGGTGCTTCACTTAGTGAGGAAAAGCCTTAGGGACTCAACATAAGATGGTTTTAAGAACGACTTTAGTTACATGTCATGTCTACGTGGCAGCTGAGAAGCTAAGCTGTGGTGTGGTTTGTCGGGATCCATGCACTGTGCAACACGAAACACGCGTGGAGAAGGGCCGGCGGCAGGCTGATGGACCTTGCTCGGGGAGCGGAGCGCTCCAGCCGCCGAGCGGGGACGCGGGGGCTGCCCCGCCCGGAGCATCCTGCGCTTGGCCGGGAGAGGGCAGCGCTCCCCTCCCGGGGGCGCCGGGGGCTCCCCCGCCCTTGGCCGGGCACCGTCGGAACCGCGCACGAATCCCCGCGGGGCTCCCGCCGTCCGTTCCCTGCCCCGTCAAGCTGTCGGCGGGGATCTGCGGCGGCCGCCTCGGGGTCTGCTCCGCAGGAGCCTCCCTGCGCCGGGGGCTGTCACAAAGCTCCTTTGTTCCCTCGTCCCGCGGGCTGCCGGGGCGGGGGCGGCGCATCCTCGGGCCCGGCGCGTCCCGCAGCGCTCCCGCGGGCGGCTCGGCAGCGCCGCCTCCGTCCCTCCGTCCCTCCGTCCCTCCGTCCCTCCCTGCCCGGCGGCGGCGGAGCCTGGCCCGGGACACCACTCGTAGGTAAGGCGGAGGGCGAGCGCGGCCCGCGGCACCTGCTGCCCCGCAGCCCCGGGGCCGCTCTGCCGGGCGGGGAGCTGTGGATTGTCCCGAAGCTTCCCCGGAGCGCAACGTCGAGCTCCGAGGGGCTGCGGTGATGTTTGTTCCGCCCGCTGGGACCGTCCGTCCCGGGCGGGCTCCGCTGGTGCCCGCTCAAAGCCTTTGCCTGCGCTGTCATTCGCCTTCGAAGCCCCAAAAGGCGGAGAGGGATTTGAGCAGGGCTTTGTTATGGTTTTGTTGTTGTTTTTAAAGACATGTTGTCGTTTGTTTTCCTGTTTTAAGTTCATTATTTTGCCATAAAAGCTATTTTTTTTCTCCCCAGTTTTTGTCCCAGCAGGGACAAGGTATTCAATCTTGATCACAAAAGTGCTTGCCTTTCTCATACAGAGCAAAAGTTTTTAACTTCGTTACTGTTCACTTCTTTAGTAGCCAAAAATGTAAAGGAAATGAAAGCCTTTGTAATGGTAAAATTCTGAGAAACACCTTTCAAAGCAGTTCTTGGTAGTGTTTTGTTCGAGCACTGCTGGGCACAGCTTAGAGGTGTGCCAGGCTCTAAAATCCTTCTTCATTTTTATGACTTAACCCCTGCCTCTGTATCTGATCCTGTACAAGAATGGACGAAGTTCTTCCCATAAATCTTATAAAGCACACAGATGTGACTGAAAACTTAGCAGATGTTTTATTTTACAGAAGCAATTTGCTCTTTATTGCATGTCGTGGAAACAGGATATCAGGGGGCATTAACTAAGAGGGATTTTTCCACATAAGTAAAGATTGAACTGTATTCTGTGAACTCAGTATGAAAAATTGACAGGACAACATCTGGTGGAAATATTAGACTACTTAATTGCTTTTGTTTTTCCACAGTGGTGTTTCAATACTCACTGAAACAAAGAAAGTGATCACGTAGGTGTATCTTGATAATAGGCAACTACTCTGGCCTTCTCAGTTAACTTGCAAATTAGACCATTTGCAGAATTTTCAAAAACTGACAGATTTTCCTACCAACTAGTTGAGTTGTATCTTTCAGGCTCAGCATCATTAAGGCAAGCAGACACCACCAAACTACATTAATAGTTAAAACAGGGCTATAAGGTGGAATAGTCTCCCTTCTCGAGGGCATCTGCTGCTTTGATTATTAGAATTACGTTTAATGACTTTTGGTATAAAATTTTTTTCTACTTCTTAGTGTAGAGTGTGTAGCTCAGTTCTAGCTGTCCTTGAAGGTGGAATACCAGTCACAAAAGTGTCATTAAATACACAGAATATCCTCTTGCTTTGTCACTTACAGCAGTTTGGTGGATGGCCAAGCCTGAGGGATGATGATGCGTCACAAGGTAGCACCGGAGCCCCCATCTGAATGCATTTGTAGGAACAAAAGTTTCTGGTCCACTTCTTTGCTACCTTGTCATTAAACTGTACAACTGTGCTGCAGGAACTCTTTAAAGGGTTTGCTGTTGCTCTGGTCCCATGGCTTCACAGTGCCCAAACTAGAGAGTAGTAAATGCTAAAGCCATTAAAAGTTTCATCATTAGAAAGCTACAGTCTCTGTCAAAATGGGTGTTAAAAGCAGTAAGACAGGTGTCCCACAATGTTATCAAGTGTATTTTATTTGTTTCAGTAATACATTTGGGGTTTTTTTTTGCTTTTCAGTAATGTATAACCCACATTTCACATTTTTAAGGTTTCTAAACTCTAGAGTCCCATTTTCTTTTTAGTTGAAATGAAAATGCTACATTAAGAATGTTAATATAGGAATACGTAAAGAATGTATTTTGCCAACCTCAACAGCAGGCATCTGTTAGAAGAGGTATTTTTTCCTAGAGATTTTTCTGTATTTTAAAACTCAAGACTGTTCTTCAGAGGT
>VZUA01099429.1:4758-24614 GCA_013401035.1 Horornis vulcanius | reverse complement strand
TCCCCAAACTTCCTTTCCCTTCCCTTCCTTTCCCTTCCCTGAACTTCCCTGTTGTCCTTCCCTCTGATTCTTGCCCAGAAATACTCAATACTATTGTCACAATCATTGAGCTTGAGACTCTTCCTAACATACATGGATACCTCCCCATCTCTCTTTCCTCACCCATCCCTTCTGAAAATTTTGCAGCAGTCTATCATGGCACTCCAGCTGAGCAGGCTGTCCCACCGTGTTTCACTGATGGTGATGGTGTCACAGCATTCCCACTGCACAATGTCTTCCAGCTCCTCCAGCTTGTTGCTCATGCTGCCTGCGTGTTACAAGGTGTCATTTGTTGAGAGGAACAAAAAAATCTTTCCAGGGTAGCAAGTGAGAAGGAGATTTTGGCGTTAAGACATTCTTGGGATCTGTTCCCAAGTTTCTTGTATTGGGAGATATCTTTGTCTTGGAGCAGAAGGTCTTTGTCTCAGAGAATAGCCTGTGGTAAGGGAGAAAGAAAAATTTTGCCACATTCAAAGTTGGAAGAGCCTCCTCAAAAACAAACAAGCATCTAGATCCAAGGAATTATTCCCCCCTAGCAGCATGCCCCTGGAAATCATCTGTAACCATCTTCAGCCTTCTTGCCTTCAAGATCCAGAGGGACCCTCACTCCTCAAAAAGGGCGTGAATGCCTGTCACGAAGGAGAACACCTACCTCATAAGAAGACTGGGTGTAAGTTATTGTATTTAAAATCTGTCATGTCTTACATGAAGAGGAAACCTCTGGAACTAAAGGGAGTTTTCTGTCCGGAAGGAAAAATATCCACTCTGTTTAGCCATATAATTAATGACTGGCGGACATTTAATGTGCCACATGCTATAAAAATAGTGCTAACTGAACATGTTGGTTTCATTTTTTCAGCCTGGCCAGCAAGAAAGAATTGCCGAGAGAGAGGTCTTTCCACTCTATTTTGCTTAATATACAGATGAATATGGAAAGTAGTGACCTAGTTTCAAAGAACAGTGGTATCTCAAAGGCCTCTTGCCTCACCTATATGAGGAATGAATGCAACAGGATGAAAAGGCTCTTCGACAAGCCTACACAAAAGAAAGAGCTGTGCCACATATCTGAGTAAATGAACAAGCAGAGAAAACAGCAAAAAACTCTTATTACAAGTAATGCAGTTCAGCTTCCCAGGGTAAGAAAATTATCTTCCCATAACAGTTCAGACACCTTCAATTTTAGAAAGTCAGGATTTAGAAAGGATTGATTAGGTGCCTCAGCAAAGCTCACAAGGATGAGGAAGAATGAAATATGTACTTTTACTTGAAGAGGAATGGTAAAATTTGCTAGGTAGGCAGCAGTAAAAAAGCACAAGCACCACTGCCAGGTGCTTCATTAGAGATAATTCATAAAACCGAGGTTTACTTTAATAAAACATGAAGAAAAAAGAACAATGTTCAGACACAAAAAAATAACAGAACACAATCATTCAGGGACAAAAAATGGTAGGACACTGATCACATCCCCAGCTTCAGTCTCAATCGAATCATAAACCCATTTTCTATTGCAGCGACATTCTGGTCCACATTTGTTTGAATTGCATTTGGAGCAAGGATAGAAGCAACCCAGGCAGTCCATATCCAGGCAATCACATAAATCTATGCCGTTACAAAGCAGCCTGCCATATTTGTCATACTTCTTTGTAAATCTGTGAAAAAGAACAAAAGTTATTCTCAGACAATGCTTCAACACATTCTAAACCAAACGTGGAAAACATCTACATAACAAGTATTTAGTCTTTAAAAAACTCATAGCAAAATGAAATACCAGTATTATATCCTAATTGCTACAGTCGTTGGTACTAAGAAATGAATGCATGCCATACTATATAAAAATTCCCTTAAAGTCACACAAAAAAATCTTGTTTTACCAACACTTTCAAAGGTAAGAAATCAGTCTGCAAAATACAATGCTTTTATTAATTTCATCTAGATTCACTGAACTACCAGCCGTTTTTTAAAGTAAAACAACCAATAAATTAGAGCTCTTACTTGGACTCATAAAAAAAATTTTGTTTCATCTGTGACATGCACGCTTTCTTTTTCTGCTGTCTAGTCTCAGGATTGAAGTCAGCTACCTGAGGTCCTGGATTTTGAAAGGCTAAGCATTTTAATTGTTTCTCCAGTTTTTGCTATAAATAAACAACAGAAATTTTGTAATTAGTAAAATTAGAAAAACATATATTTTATATATTGGCTATATAATATCTAATATATTAGCTGCCAAGTGTCCTCACTGGCTTTTGAATGACATTAAAATTAATATTCCTGATAGCTTATAAGATGAAATTGATTGTTAAAAATGTTTGCTTGTCTAACTATTAATGAAGTATTCTTTTTCCTGACTGTGCATCCTGACCGGAGATGGAACAATCATAACTCTGAACACGTGACTCTTGTACAGAGGCATGGAGTTTGCAAGTTGCCATGTGAGAGGTAGAACTATGTGTTTTGTTCTTCAGTTTCATCTAAAATGTGAAAAAGTACTATGATTATAAGCATCTCAAATGGATTCACTCTAATTTTCACTGTTCTCTCAGATGCCTAGAAACTATCTTTGTCCAAATAATATGAGGGCAAGAAAAATGCCTGAAGGAGCAACTAATACAGTACAGAAGCATTTGCACAAGTGAGAACTATGAGGAAAAAACCCTAACACACAGACAGAAACAAAGAAGTTCAACTGAGCATGGTTTTCTGAGAAATAGGAGGATGCATTTTTCTGCCAATTTTGTTGAAATCATGTTTGCAATTAGCTAAAATTGCTGAATACTTTTGGAAGCTAAAATATTATCTCTCTGTATTACCATTCCACATAGTCCATGTATGTTGACAGATATTTCCAAAGTTACTGCAAACAAACATAAGCATCATGTCTAAAAATTTCCCTTTGGACAATGACTGTGAACTTTGACCATACACTTGTCATTCATTATGTAAAGGCAAAAAAATGCATACAAATTTATCTTTCTCTCTTTTTATGTAATGGAGTTGCCTTGTCACCTCTTAGCTTCCCTGGAGGGTGTCATTCCTTTTAGAGTCCACAGTGATTTTCCACAAACAATTGAGGGTTTTCACTGTTTCTCAGGGGAAAGAAGTGGCAGTTCAGCCCAACCTGCTGATACAGTGATTCTGAAATATTCATGCACTTGAGTACACTTTTTTACAAGGTAGTTGATGCTTTGCATCTTCAGCTGCATCCTCCTGAAAATATATAGGGCAATCTCATGTACCTTATTCAGACATGTCTGCTTTGGACACAGGGGTAGATTTTCAGCATCATCACCATTAACAATCATAAATAATGCAATTTTAAGTTTCAAAAGAATATTAAGGTATGGTGATAGTCCTTCCCCTAAGACTACTCTTCTATTTGCCTACTTAGAATTGCTCTTAACCCTCTAAATCACTTCAATACAAACTTGATCCATTTCACTGTTGTTGTTACTGATATTTTCTTCTTGACTTCACCTCTTTATTTTTATAATGACTGAAGAAATTTAAGGCAATTTTAAGTATCTTGATAATAAAATTCTATGGGAGAAGTCATACCAAATTTTTGGGTCTTATTGAGCAGTCTTTAGGAGGAGAGACTTCTTTTTCTGCAGATGTTTCCTGGGAAGAATAGCTTTCCTTGCAGTTTTCTTCCCCGAGATCAGTCATTTGACCACCCTTGTGATTTATGCACCTATTTGTTAAACATATACAACGATATAAAGAGACTTGTAATGTAAAGTTTCAAGGTAAGCAGGTGATACCCACACAAGGCTTTTATGTGTGGCTCTTAATCAACAGCAAATGCAGAACAAAATGTGGCTTAGTAACAGGCTAGATTTTCAAACTGTATTAAAATAATATCCCGAGAATATACAAAAGCTCTATCACCAAAACCACTCCAAAATTCGCAAAGCACACGTCGGAAAACCTCTGGTGTTTAGGTAACACGGAGCTGGGGAGAGCTGCTGCGCACGCAGTCCTCGCGCTAGCCCGCAGGTGGCGCTACTCTCCAGCCGTGCGAGGCGGGGCGCGCTGCGCCCGTCCTCGACATTCCCTGTGGATTCACGATGTTCTTCCCGGAGATTCCAAACAACGGAATAAACGTAAGGAGCTTGGCTTTTGAATCTCACTCCTTTGAGAAAGACTCTTTGATAAAATAGAAAGTGGACCTTTTAGGTTTAATAGAATAAAGAGCATCACTCTTCTAACAAATACCGATGGAGGTCTGTGAGTTCTCTGACTCTACTAGAAATGCCATCCATCACTTCTCTGCCATCAACATAGGTTCAGGACGTATATTAGCTACCTCTTACCAACCTTGTGCAGATATTTAATTAAAAAATTTTATGCAATGTTGGAGTCCAGGGCACGGAGAAAATCCCTCATGCAGCCCTGGGGGGTCTGAGACCCCAGTTGGGGCTCCAGGAAAGCACTCCCTTTGACCTTAGTCCATAGAAAAAACTCCCCAGACTTACCGAGGAAGTAAGAACAACAAAGATTTAAAATAAATAGTAGCTTAGTTTGTCACAAGGTGAAAATTTGTGTTTTGGGGTTTTTAGAATGGGGGAAGATGAAGGCAAGATGGAGGATTCTGGGCGGTGACCCATGTTCTCTTTCTCCTTCTTCTCCTCCATCTTCTGCTGTGGAGGTGGCACAGAGACATTGGTAGAGTGAATCTGAGGTAGAATTTACATGTCTAAAATAGGTAAAGATTATTGGTACAAAATTATAAACATAGTACATTTTAAGAGTTAATTGGACCAAAAACCTTTAAAACGACGTTGTAACATCCGCTCAGGGGGCTTCGCCAGCTCCGTCTTTCAGCGAGTTAAGCCTCATGTGAGGGCGGCTTGCTCACCATGGATAAGAAAAATAAAATATCTTCCAAGACCAAAAGCTGCAAGCTCTGCTCTTCAAAACTCTGGTACAGGACTTTGGGAGAAAAACCCCAATTAGGGGTCCCCGGGAAAGGGAAACCCCAACAATGTAACATATACTATACCAGTGTCTCAGACTTTAACATCAAACACAACCAGAAATAATTTAAGATTTCTCGAGTTCCTCCAACCCTTCCCCACGTGCTGCCCAGTCTTTCCTGTTACTTCTGAAAGGTAGCACAGTGGCCTCTATCAGTTTACCCTGTACTTCAGGACTGTTGCCCCAGCCCTGTCCCAGAGAAAATCTTAATTTCAACACTGCCAAAAGACCAGCACCTCTCTAAGAAAAGGAGTCCAAGCCTTGTGCTTCCTCTCTTGCAGCCACTTACCTGCAGGGAGACAAAGTGAAAATAGGAACCAGAAGGAAGTGACTTTGTATTACCTGGAGGGGATGTCTTTTAGAGAGGAGAAACAGCCTTCCACCTGTTTCAGAGGGAGTTTCCTGTTCTCTTCAAAACTTGAAGAATGACAGACGTGACACCATTCACAATTGGAGGCTTGACAGCAACTCTTTTAGTTCTGGGACCTGAGTATCATTTTAGGGTTAGAAAAGGAATTCTATTATCAG
Organism: Horornis vulcanius; assembly: GCA_013401035.1. Lineage (NCBI taxonomy): Eukaryota > Metazoa > Chordata > Aves > Passeriformes > Scotocercidae > Horornis > Horornis vulcanius. The sequence goes on along the minus strand of VZUA01099429.1, from coordinate 19,073 downwards.
GAAATTACTATTTACTGGATTGGTGAGCCTGCTTTCCTACTGGAAATTTGTTAGGGGTCCACAAATGAATAAATAATGAAGGACAACACTCTAAAGAAGGTGAGTATTGCTCTTCATTTGCACTCAAGTTGCAGTCCTTGTAAGGATTTGTTTCCTACATTTCCTGTTGGGTCCAACCAATACATCTAGCATTGTTAAAGCACTTTATGAGTATGCATGATTGTCATCCATGACTGTTTTTTCACAGTATGGCAGAGCAGTAAAGCCATCAGCAGATACCAGTGCAAGCATGCAGTTTCCATGTGTCCTGTGGTGGACAAAAATTTGACTTATTTGTCAACTAAGTCATAACAGTTATCTAGAACCAAACACACTAAATCAGGGACATTTTACATGCTAACAGAAAAGAACAAGCATCTTTTTCCACAGATGTGTTCCAAATGCCCTTGCACCTCAGCAAAAATATCCTACACAGAGAAAGTAGCAAATTTCTGTCTCCACATACATATATTTTGAATATATAATGTTGAATTTTAATGTCCAGGAGAGATAACAAAAAATGAATTTGAATGTGACTAGGAAAGTGAACAGGACTGATTAGCCTCCACAGTGTGTCCTGAGGAGAGATGGAAATGAGGGAGACACAGACATCCACTATACAATCTGGAGAACCTAATTATACAAAGGAAAGTATTCTTAGTCCTAAACCAGGTTTTTTTCCCCTACTATTTTAATTTGACTTTAGTGCTATTCCAGGGGCAATGTGTTGAACATTGGTCTCTTCCATAAAAATTTCAACTCTGAGGATAACCACCAACTGCACTTTTCCTCCACCAAAACCTGTGTTCTCCCATGCTTTTTGAATACAACAAGTACTTTTCTGGGGGTGGTCTGGAGGTTCCCACAGCTGAACATCCTATTGTGGCCACAGTGTATGGCTAAGAACTGGAAATCTCAGCACAGAGCCTTGAAACAGTTGACCAGGCTAAAAGCAGAGCAAGGGAGGAAGAAGATCAGAGGCTGTGTTATATTAAGAGCCTTACCCATGACAAAGATGTTTCTGCTCAGAGAGAAGTTTCAGAAGTTTTTGGGATTTGGAAGGAATTACATTTGTTTATGATTCTCATAAAAGAAATATTTTCCTATAGCTGACTTTTCAAGAATTTAATATTTCTGTTTATGATCCCTGCAGATTACACAGCTAAACATTTCAGCTGGTGCGAAACGCAGCGACCAGCATTCCAGACACATCAGGCTGTTTGATCTCAGCAGCCTAAAGCTAATGTCTCTGCAGGGCTTGCCAGAGTGAATCCACATTGTTTTCAAGTTGTTATTTGTTTGTGCCATAGGAGACATTCTGGCTGAGATATGTGAGCATGTTCATCACCTTCACCAGGGCAAGATGAGATGCTGCCCCTATGGCTTTAATGCCCCAATGCACACACAGATTAGACAGACCTATTGCAAGAGTCCCACATTCCTCACAGCTCAGGTCTGCAGAGTTGTCCGTGGGCTCAGGAAATTGCAGTCAATTTTGTGGCCCATTCAAGCATAGATCTTGGAATTTCTACAGGACATCTGATGTCAGCCAAATTAAGAATGGGAATAAGTTAGTCCTTCTCACAGCTCTTTCTACAGTTCTTTACTGAACTGTAAAGCTGTGGAAAGACCACTTGGCATCTATTCAGTGCCTTCTCTCACAGCCACGAATGTGCATGTGTGTTGGGAGGACAGCCTTGAAGCCAGGTAGGAAACACAGACCAGAAGAAGAAATAGGTCTCATCTCTAGAAACTCAGCTGGTTTACCAGAACCCTGACAAACATGGTGACAGCGCAATGGTCCATTCTTTGACAGGGATCTGGAGGAGCAAATATACCCATCTCCAAGTAAAATAACACAACATCTCCCTCCTAAACCCAGAACTTTCTGCTATATCTGGAAGTGAGGGCTCCTGTAGCTGAAGTTAAACAGTTAATTTTAAAATCAGGTGCAACTTCTGGTTGTCATGCAATAGGCAGAAGAGATCTGCCAGGTGCTTACCTACCTTCTGAAAACCTGTGGTTCTGAAAGGTGTGTGTTCAGTTCAGAGCAGACAGCAAGAGAGCAAGCAGGGCCTCCGTAATCTTAAACTGTACTTACCAAAGAGAGGAGGGGAATGGCACAGCCTGGATTTACTGCTGCACAATTCCCCTGGTAGTGGAGGTTTTACATCAGACCCAGAGAGACTGAAACAAAAGTCAAATAATCAAAACAGTGCTCCCCAGAGAAGCAGGCTGAAGACAGTGCCAGGTAACTGTCTTAAAGGACCTCACACTTTCTGTCTCATTAATTATGGCTTTTATATAGTACTTAGCATAAAGAGTGGGAATAAAGAAATTGGATAAACTGGAATGAGAGTCCTAATTTCTCTTTTGCATCTGTGAACAATACAGCAAACGTATTTCTTAGAGGTTGGTGGGGGTTTTTTTATTAAAGGTAAGTAAAGAAAAATATCCTGTAGTAAACTACAGCATTTTTTATTTTTAAAAATTTTAAGTGATATATTTTTAGGACATGGATGCAGTAAGAAAATATTTTACCATTTTAGACAAAATCTTCTTGATTATATTCACTGTTACCAGAAGGCAAAAATAAATATGCTCCCAATAACTGAAATGAAGTGCAACCTCATATTTCAGCTTGCTGCCTTTCAAGTTTATTTGTTGCACTAGTGCAGAAAACTCAGCCTTCTCCTGATACCTCCAGATGCCAATTTTCAGCATGCTGCAGTCACTAATGGCTTTCATTTTTCTTCTCTAGAACACAGCTAAATCCTAATAAGCATCTGAAACTCTCAAGTCTTATAAATTCTCCTTTTGTGGCTTAGACAAATAGCCCAACATGTCTTTTTTATCTTAATCAGCTGTATCCACCCATTGTCTCAGGTATTTTGTAACTCAGACAGAAGCAAATAGATTTTTTTTCCTTCCCTCCAAACATTTTTAAACCCAAAAACTGATACATTATTCAAGCAGCAGACCTTAGCTAGATGCTGCTACACATCATCATTTTGTGTCCCAGAGTGGTTTTGGGGGGTTTAGTTGTGAAAAATAAAACAGAAATCACTCAAGAGAAAAACAAATCACAGTCTCCTGGGTACTTATATAACAACAAGCCAAAACCAAAAAACCTACAACCTGTGCTATTCTCATATTTTTTTCCAAGGTTCTTCTTTCTCCATATGATGCCTTAAGTTTTAGCTTTCATGTTTTTCAGATTCTGTGCTGCCTAGGGGTGTAGCTCTGAGCCTCATATTAAGTGTTAGTAAGCTCTCTTCACAGGGTAGATAGACAAAACAAATCCTTTTCCTGCTGAAGACCAAGGACAATGAGCACAACTCTCAGGCCCAAAAGCATAAACAACAGTGGACTGAAGAAGGAAAACAAGAAGGATGGGTCTTCACAACCCAAAGCTGTAACTGGACAATTAAACCCCAATATGCAAATGGACCAAAACTTATAAAAGTGTAAGACCTCATGACTGGTCCGTTTATGACCATTTCAAGTCCATCTTGGGTGTAGCCCTGGTCAGGTTCTTGTCCTGCCCATGGTGTACCCTTACAGGCCTTTCAAAAAATATCTATTTTATTCTCTAGCTCTGTTCGGTCCCTGTTCCAGGTCAGCCTTCCCAAGTGTAATATATGTTGCAAAATAATTCGTGCAAAAGAAATTAAAAAAACAAAACAAAACAAAAAAACCCCAAAAAACAAACAAACAAAACAAAAAAAACAAACCAGAGATAAGCTGTCTCCAGAGATGTTTTTCCCAAGAGATTTTTCTCTTTCTAGCAAAACTCAAGGATGTTTATTTCAGAGCAGAAATTCCAGTAAGGAAGAATCAATCATCTAGTTTTGGATTCTTTTTGTTAAGAATATTTTTTCTCAGAGCAGAATTCCGGTGAAAAGAATGGATCAATCACTAAACTCTGGACAATTTTTAGCAAACCACAGCAAGAAAATAAGAATGTATGGATATGTTGGAAAAGCAAGAACCACCAGATAAGCAAGAAGATCCCTACTGAAAAGAGTATAAAACAGGACTCCATCACAGCAAGGATGGTGAACCACGGGGATTTGGAGCAATAGAGTCCAAATTGGGTTCGCCCAGTGCCGATTGCCCGGCTCAGCACTAGTTTGCTTGTGGCTTCTTAAAACTTATACTTTGTCAATTTTAATACATTCTAATTTAATCATTAAATTGGCTGGTTCATTTATAACACCAAGGCATCACGTATTCTACTTGATGAAGAAAACAGAAATTATCAGTATAAAAATTATAATTAAACCATCTTATGCTTAATATCTCTTTTTCACTTTGCTAATTATACTCGTATACCTGAACTTTTTCTGAATTGCTTGTGCATGAGTTGTATTTATCATAGCATACATGATAACATGTAGCCTGCAATCTGCTCGGAAAAACTTCTGCTGGGTGGGTATCAGGCTACAAGGATGTAAACCTTCGAGGATTAAAATCTTAGGAGGATTAAAATCTTAGGAGACATTTAGAGAGACTGATTTCAGAGGTGAAACTTCTAGGGGCTCCTAGAGGGACAAGTCTTACCCACCATGAGCATGGGACTGTAAATACACCTGGGTAAATATAATACAAATGTCCCTATCTGGAGTGAGGGAGGTGCAGGGGAGCAGATGTGTTAAATTTTTCTTGAGCTACCTGGTCAGGCTAATTGCTCCTTGAACACCCCAACACTCTCTGCGTGCAATGTGCTCAGTAGCACCTACAGCGAGACAAATGGAGCAGCTGAAGAGGAAAAACCCCAAGTTTTTCAGTGTAAACAATAATCTGTGATGTTCTTGTCCTATTGCAAACAGTTCTTTGGATCTCTATGATTTAATTGTTAAAATTTTGAGAGAGTGCTGTTCCTCCCATTTTATAATTAATTTTCCCCTCCTCTTCTTCCTCCTCCCTTTACCCTAATTTTTTTTCCAAACTACCATGTTTGTCAGGTCTTTCTGCCTCTTCCTGCATGTTCGGCAAGTCACTGGGAAGGACGGGGTGGGGTGGAAGGGACGGAACAGACAGGAGAGACACGCACATGAAAGTCCGAGAGATTATTTTATTGGCCGTGATGGCCAGAAGAGAACGGGCAAGGCTTGTGAGAGGCACCCGGGAGAGCAAATTCCCCTTTTCCAGAGAAGGCTGCAAAGCCTCCTTGCCGGAGGATCCGCAGCTGCGGACACACCCCTCAGGGCTCTGTCTTCCGCAGGCAAACAGGCCGGCGCCGTGCGATCGAGCCGAAGCCGAGGAGCGACGGTACCAGCTCCGTGTCACGTGTTCACAGAGCTTCCTGGCATCACTGGGAATGAGATGGGCACATTCCCATCTCCCTAAGCCCCACGGCGCGGGGCTGCCGCCGGGAGCTCTCGGCCTGCTCCGCTCCTTCCCAGCTGCGCCCACACTCGCCTGCCTCGCGTTCCTCCCGTGCCGCCCCCGTCGCTCGCATCTTGTGAGAGCGGCCCCGGTGTCCCCCGCCGCCGGCTGCAGCCCCGCAGCCCAGCGCGGGCGGGAAGCCTGCGGAGGAAAGAGCCCGGCGAGAAGAGGAGCGAGGGGAAACCTGAACGGGAGGGACCGCGGTGTGAGCGCCGAGGTGAGCGACACCTGCGGGGAGGCACCTGGAGAGCACCACGGCTGGGCAGGTGGATGATGTTCACTGCAGGAACTGCGGTCTGTAAGAGGGACCCCGCGCTGGAGCAAGATAAACAGTGAGGAGAAAGGAATGTCAGAAATGAGCACTTCGGGACTGACCTCAAGCCTCTTTCCTCCTTTCTCCTGGTCTGCTCAAGGAGCGAAGGTGAAAGAGTTAGGAATGAAGACGAGCCTGGGAAAAAGGAAGGGTGGGGGGATGGTAATTTTTGGTTTTGTTTCTCACTATCAAAGGCTATTTTAATGGACAACAAATATTAGGCATCTATTTTAATAGCAACAAATTGAATTATTTTCCCCAAGGAAAGGTCATTTTGCCCCGCCCTGGTTCCAGCTAGAACAAGGTTAATTTTTGCAATAACCAGGAGGGGGCATGTCCAGGACACTGATGTTATGGGTGTTATTCTGTACCACCACATCATTGCCAGGGACAGGGGAAGCATAGCAATAGGGAAAAAAAAAGACATACAGACCTCCCTGTTTGCCCCAAAGAAGATAGTTAATTGTAAGGAACCAGGCCTTTTTATACTGAAAACTTAACCAAAACTTAACTGAAATAAGCATATAGGAATACAGCTGGGGAGCAGGACTGAAAGTACTGCTCAGCTTGTAACCAACGTGGATATTCTAACCCTGCTAGGTCTCAAACCTTGGCAACAAAAAGTTGAACCCTGAAGGAGAAAGCAAAAGATAAGGGTGCTTCCTATGCTTAGTTTGAAAGGAATCATGCAAGACCCTAAGTGCCTGGGTGAGTCTATGCAGCACTATGACTAAGCAATGTTACTAAGAAACATAAATACTGTGATTGTTACTAATTTTAGCTGTTGTAAGAGTATGTAAACTGATCTGTGGAATCAATAAATCGGTCTCTTGCACACAAGCAATGGAGTCCTGTCTGTATCAATCGCATTCATTTGCTGCCTGCACTGTGGTGTCACTGTTCACACACCCCTTCACCCAACAGCTCTCTGATCATGCAGTGTCCACGTGTTTGCCCCTCAGCTGAGCACTGCCTCGCAGGACTAAAGCAGTTGCCTCACAGGCAAATTACAAGTGATGGAAAAGGTAAAGGCGAGACCCCTTGTACCCACAACCCCTTTGTTCCTTGACAAATGAGTTGAGCTGTTGCTGTGTTAATCACATGTTTCCAGTCCTAGTTTCCAAGTTTATAGCATTAATGCTCACCATGTCACCCTTTTCCTGTGTGGGCTACCAGAGAACAGGTTGGAACTAGAGAAGTTTTAGCCTGGTCCTGGTCTAGATCTTTGTTTTCTTTGGATCTGGACCAAAGTACCATTAGTTTGGTCAAGAGGCTGGGTCCATACATCACTCCTAGCTCTGGAGGAGCCCCTGCACCTCTGAGACAGGGGATGCAGAGAGACAGGTCTTCTTATTTTTCGTGAGTCACCACACAGCAGGAATGTGGCAAGGCCACATCTTTGTTAGTTTTTTGGCATTTTAGCTCACATCCCCTTTCACTACCCTATACTCACTCTTTTGGGACTTCCAACAACCCTGAAAGAAGCAGCAGGCTGCACCTCATCAATGTGCCATCCAGTCAAGATGGCCATGAGGTTTGTGCCTTGGCCACCCAGGCCCCCAAACAGCTGCCTTCCCCTCACTTGCCTGAGAGGTTTTTTGGGGTACCAGGAGGGAAAGGGGGCACAGCCAGATTGGGGAAGCAAGACAACTGTGCCAGGAGATGCAGAGGAGAAGTTGGCTGGTGCTCTTGAACCTTGACTTAAACAGCTCTAAAGTCTTCCTCTTCACTGGGCTTGGTGTGTATTCTTGCTGGCTCACGAGTCTGCTGCCCTGTCACACATTCGTATAGTATGGGCAGAACCCTAATGACTTCCATGCTCTCAAGGCAGAGAGCAGGACTTAGAGCAAAAATCTGGTCTTTTCACACCATATCTACCTTTTTTCCCCCACTTAGGACCTGCTGAATGCATCCTATCTATCAATGACACGTCTTTTTATTGGAAACTCCCCATACATGCACACCTTCACAATTACATGCCCCGTAACACCTATACAGTCTGCATAAGTACAATTAAAGCTGATTTCCTAATGTCCTTATATTCATTTCCAATGAATTTTGTTACACCCCAATTCTCTCTACAACAAAGCAGTTTTCCCAGCTTCCCCTGGATCCCTCCCATGCACCTCTCTTTCTCTTGCTGCATTTCCCATTGCCACTCTCCATACCTCTGCACTCAGCTTGTACTTAACAGCAGCAAGAGCTTCCACTGATAAATGTCATCAAGTGCAAATGTATGGATTCTGGAAGTTATTCAGATCTGCTTCTACTCAGGCAGCTTGCCTAGCAATTACCTTCACCATTCTGCCTCTGCCATGAAAACTACACTGAAATTCTGAAATATATAGTCAGGAGCCCTTATTTGAAAATAACTTCTTATTTTAAATTCTTCTAATAATTTTTACACATTGGCAGTTCAAATTTAAAGTTTTGTTCAGTAGGATGAAGAAAAAAGTGACAAAAGCATGGAAGACTGGTTAGAAAGGCAGTGTGGTTGCTCATGGTTGGAGAGAAATGGTTTGAACCTACTGGGCATAGGGTGAAGTTATGGGATGTTTCTTGAGCTTTGCTTAACCCACATGATGAGACATAGAGAGCTAGTGACTACCTAGTGGAAATCACAAAAAATACTGAAGCAAAACATCTTCAGTACTGGCAGAAGTTCCCCAGGAAGGCAGTGGACTTCCCAGCAGGTGTTGAAGACAAGGCTGGACAGTGCTTTGAGCAACCCAACCTAGTGGAAGGTGTCCCATACCATGACAGGAGCATGGATCTACATCATCTTTAAGGTCCCCTCCAAACCATGCTACAGATTCTGTGATAAAACCCTTGTAATTCACCACAGCCTTGACAACTTCCTCTGCTTTCTCAGGCAAGTTGAAGAAGATTTGCAAGAATGCATGCAATTTTCTTTGGCATTATCCCTAACTAGATCAAATGCTAAGAGGTCAGCTGTTTCCAGCACAAGCTTGTGTCACCAACTGGTAATTCCCATACAGTAAAGGGCTTCTCAAGCAGTCTCAAAAGAGATTGAATTCTTCTTTGGAAAAACTTCATGGAGAGCACAGGACATTCAGTGCTATCATCATGGCAGCATTTTTTCTAAATGTATTTAGAGGACACCTGTGAAAACTCCTTTGTATTAACATATCTGGAGTTTATTCTTGTATTTTCATAGAGCCGTATTCTAACTTATTCTGTCTCCTGAATTCCCACATAATAGTGTTTCCTGGTTCATAACATATTAACTGATCACCAGTACTGTAATTTTGTCATAATCCTGTTACCCCACAAAAAAATTATTTGCATGGACTGAGGATCCCATGCTTTTTTTTTTAAGCACAAGCTAATGCATTTTGCTAATACTAAAGGACTGAAATCTGTCTGTCACCTCCAAAATGCTGTGTAAGCAAGGTGATTAACCTTGTATCTACAGGAAGGAAGTTGGACTCCTATGATTCTGACGGGCCCCTTCTAACTCAGCTCATTCAGTGATTCTGTGATCAGCGAGCACCTCGGAGCAGTTAGAACAGGGATGTTCCGCAGGACACGGAGTTATGATTGTAAAGCGTTTAAGGTTTGCTCTCACCCGAAGGCCCTGTGGGAAGGGCACAGCCGCAGGCCGGGGGTTGGGAGCTGCTGAGGGGTGAGAGGCGGTCGGGAGCGCGAGAGTCAGCTGAGTGACAGCTGGAAGGGAGATTGTGATTGGCTGGAGCGGCGCGCGGACAGCGCATCAGCTGAAAGGTGATTGGCTGGAGCGGCGCGCGGACAGCGCATCAGCTGAAAGGTGATTGGCTGAAGGGGCGCGCGGACAGCAGCGCTGCATTGGGCCCGTGCTTTGTGTTTGTTGTGTGGTGGAGATAAAAGGTGTAAACAGGGTGCGATTTCTACAAAAAAAAACCCATCTCCTTTGGATGTATGAGGGCGTCTCTGTCGCTTTGATCCCCATTGCTACTATGTTCCAGAAAGGTTAGTTTAGACTAGTTGCACACTAATGCCATGGACAAAATAACCTTCAAATGACACACCAGGAGCTTATCATCTCCTAGATAAATTTAAAAAAAAAAAAATAATTAAAAAAAAAAAAAATCCAGTTCACACACTCCAAGACCTTTCTGGGGGGTGAAGCATGCTAAATGGAGACAAGCAGCAGGGTCTCTTCAAAAGCTGTTCTAGGTCAAACACAAATGTTACATTAAGTACAGATCTGATGAGAAAAAACAAAGTTTGAATGACAAGGCATTAATTCCTTAATTAAAACTACATTTTGAGGATTCTTTAGTCCTTTCCTCCCTACAGGCCTGTAGTAATTCTGAAGTTTATGTTTCACAGAACTGTTCTAAATATTGTCATTGCAGTTTAAAAACATGGAAGTGGAGACAGACGGGTTACATATCAGTGTACAAATGAAATAAAACATAATACAAACTTCTTCAGCTTCCCTATGTGTTTCTGCCACAAACACACAGCACGCCTTTCATTTGTCTATTCAGAAGGAAACCCCCAAAGAATTCAGGACTGCATCTATTTTTTTTTTTTTATTACTAGTAGCAATGAGACCCTAAGGCAGGGTCCCTTAGACCTCATTCCACAGAAACTTATTTTAGATATAAGATGCAAATATGTTCATAATTTCTTTTCCTAAATCCTTGATTTCTTTGTGAATTATTTTATCCAGACTTTCCAGTGGAGAGACAACCACAGGACTCATAAAAATGTGCTTTACCTTTAATTACAGCTTATAATGAAAACCAATATGATAGGGAATCACATATAATATACTGAAAATTGTTTTCCAAGTCAATCATCTACATTTTTCTCTAACCAGCTGGCAACTTTCATTAGTAGTTTTCTCCTTTCAATATTTTCAAGCTTTGCAGATTCCAGTAGCATAGTTATAGCCTCTCTCTCATCCTCTTCCAAAGTAGCATTATAAAAAACCTGCAACTGAAGAAATAAACACATGAGCTTAGTTCACACGTAACTTCACTTGCAGCAAGCAACTGTGTGCCTGACAAGTGCTTTAGACAGAAGTGAACAGAAAAGGGACAGATGATTGAGACTAAAGAGGAAGTGGGACAATGTTTCTGATTTACACTAACGTGGAAAATCTCCTTACATATCAAGAATGTGCCCTTTTGCTGTTCCTCTAAAAATCCTTTCAAATGCAGCCAACTTCACTGGTACTGGTGGTACCACACTGTCTAGGACTAGTTGGGTAGAAGAATCCTCTTGTGCTGCCTGTTCTACAATCACAGAACAAAAAATCCTTCTCATCAGTCTAATTGGCAAAAGAAAAGAGAGGACTGAAGAATAGTAAATAAATATTTGGGGGAAGGAGTGATTGAACAATATGAGAAATTGAACAGATGTCAGTATGACAGCATAACAGGACAGCAGCCCAAATGTTGGTACATTTTTAGTAGATATGGCAGAGGTTGTCTCTACAGACAGATTTTATTGAGGAAAATGGGACGGTTTTGATAGAATTTGTGGGCACACCGCTCCAAACATGAGGGTTTGGAAGACATCAACATTATGTTCAACAATTTCCTTAAAGAACAAAAACTTGTATTTACAAACTGGCAATGAAGTCGAGACTAAATGCTTCTCTGTTTACCTCTTTGATCTGTACATCTGTTTTGACAAATCTTCCCATGACTTTTAGTACATCATGCAATAATTCATGCCCATATCTGTAAAATTGAGATAAAGGTCCTTCAAATACCACATTAGCAAATATATTAAATTTAATCTCATTTAAAAATACACTATTTAGTGAGTATTTACTATGCTGCAAATACCAACTAAGCTGAAGTTTGCAACTATGGACTGTTTTCCTTCTTTTAAAGAACAACCATTAGATTCAATTTAGACATTTGAGCTGTATGACAAGCAATAATTACCCTTCATTTTCATTTCCCAGTACGACCTGGTATTTGTGCTTTGGTAATGTGAATTCTTTGCATGAAACAGATCATCTCTCTGAGCCCATACAGCTAAACTGAGCTAAAAAGGCTAACCAGTAATGGCATTTAACAAGCTGGTGTTCCTCATGCTATCTTGAGGGTGGCATATAAATAAACACTTGCACTATTCTTCTAGTTTTAAAATAAGGGGGGAATTTTCCAGCAAATTTCTCAACAATTTAGAATGCAGAAAGGCTCTGTAAAGGTAACAAGCTGATATGACCCAAATCTGCTACAATTTGCCTTTTCTAGTGTTAGCAATAATTTACACATTTCAACATTCCTAAATTACTGATTTTGGTTATGCTGCCACTAATGGATCACAATGGATTCCTCTGCCATCAAAAGCAGCTGGAATGTACTCTGTCACAGCCCTGCTGCTTTTCACAATTGCCAAGGAGAGAGTGAGTCTTCAAACAGACATCAAAATACTTGTTTTGTTCAAAACAGATAGCCCAAGCTCACCTGCAGTTTCCCTACAGCAGTGCAGGTAGGCTGGTGATAGGTTAAGATTTAAGTCAAGGAATAACACTGTAGTTGGTCCTAGAAGTGCTTGCATGTCTGCATGCTCTAATACCCCATCTCTTCACACCCTCTTTGGAAAAAAGGTGAGGATTTAATTTCAGCATTTTACACCCACAATTTACAGCATTTACACTCACTTGTAAAATCCTAGTGGTAAAACCCACTTCTAGAGTCAGAATTCCCAGGAGTACTTAAAAGCCCAGAAACAGTCATGGACAGACTAATTTTAAAAGTCTTGTGTGTTTGATGAGCTATTCTTTGGCATTAAACCCGGATCAGAGTTGAATCCTCTGAAAATTCTGCTCTGCATACTTAATTGGATCAATCATTACAAACAGCCAACACTGGAAGGAAAATCTGCACCTGAATTTTACATCTCAAACATAAAGATAGAGGAAGAAGCCTAAGAGCCACAGAAATTAAAGGAAGCCAAAACTTGTTGCTTACCCTTGACTTAAAAGTGGCCAATTTTCCGTAACAAATTCCCAGGCTATACGGTGCCCAATATTATTAGTCATTACATGTGAGATGATGGTTGAAGTACAATTGGAAGAAAATAATGCATCACTGAGTCCATATTGCAAGTATCTGTTGGAAAAGCAGGAAAGAAATTAACATGTCACTTGCTGTTTTGCAACGGAAATATATAATATTACAATTTGGAAGTATAATCCAGTTCACAAAAATTACCGTCTCAACAAATATCAGCATGTGGAAGGTTGTACCAAAGCTGGTGTCACTCTGAGCTGTATATTCAACTTGGGTTTTGTCCTTAACATTAGTTCTTGCACGCTGACTCTTCACTTGTTAGTAAAGTGAGGGTGTAGAATATCAAATAGACATAGATGTGTTTCTTATCTTTGCACCAGAAAGACAATTGTTCCTATGAGGCAAGCCTGTGGAAGGGCAGACTCTCCTCACCTGCAGGCAATTCACTTCACTGTGACTCAGGTGGAGCCTACAGAGTATGCCAGCAGTGAGACACTTTTACACAAAAATGACCTGTTTATAGGGTCCCCTATAACAAGATTCAATAAGATTTTCATGAGGACTAAGGCAAGATTTCAAACTTATTTCAAGAAGTGTCATCTTGTGATGTCAGTGGCAGTGAATGCCTGAAAATCTTGAGAAGTAATTATTCTCTTTGTTGCCTCAATGTTTAACCTTGCATGCTCCTACTTCCAAATGAACCCTTTTAGAGTTATTTTCTCATAGGGTCTTGTAGACAGCTGCTTTACAGGTAGAGTAGTTGAGTTGGGTTTCTCCCCTTTGCATACTACCACTATGCCTAACATAATTGACAAAGAATTGTGAGGGCCAGGAAATGCACATCTTAACATTCTTCACCCCAAAACAGTCCCTGGGTGGCAATTCAAAAAACAGATTGGCTTATTAGCTACATGGAGGAAGAAGCACATCACAACCGTCTGATTTATCAGTGGATGGTGCTAGCCTGTTCCAAGGAAAAGGCAATAAAGGATTGCAGTTTAAGAGGGAAAATATTATAGCTGGTTGGGCATCTCTTTGCAACATTTCTTACATTTCTTGTCTTATTGTCAGTCATGTTTTTCAATGTCTTCCCAAACGACCACCACACTGGAGCAGGTGGCTAGAAGGACTAAAATGCTACTTGCATGCTTTTAGACCCGTGGAATTTTTAGATGATAATTCTTTAGACCATCACTGCCAAAATTCCATCCCTTAACAAATGCTTTAGGTAATACAAACATGACCAGTTAGAGAATACAACATCATTTACTGACAAAGATACACATGCCAGTAAAAGAAAATAAACACAGTGTTCCAAACTGTGCTCTGGACACATTTGGACAGGGCTCTTTGATATATGTCTTAGCTTTTTGGTTGGCCCACATGGAGTCAGGACCTAAGACCTGATGACCCACATGTTGTCTTTGCAGAAGGATTGTTTATTTGTGTTTGTCCCATTTTTCATACTTGTTCCCTTACAAAACTATTTAAAATTTTATGCAGTGGTTGACAAGACACATGCTTCTGTGGCAGGTTAACTTCCAACAGCTTTGCACAGTAAAGTATTTTTGTTCTTATTATTTACTTTT
>VZUA01099428.1:18365-28941 GCA_013401035.1 Horornis vulcanius | reverse complement strand
TATTTGTTTGCCTTTTTTTTTTTTTTTAAGTTTATGAGCATGCTTACCGGTATCAGTTTAATTGAACACTGCTATGAAATCAGTCTAGAAAATACTCTAGATGTTGAGCTAAGGGCAGTTTTCTTTGTTCCTTTTCAACTCTTGAAAATGCTCTTGAGTTTGAAAATTAATTTTCTGTATTTCCAAGTGACAGGTAGCAATACTGCTCCTCACGTTATCAGGCTGTTGGCAAAGTCTTAGTAATCACGACTGTGTCACATAAATTAACATATTATTATCATTAGCTGCTTTTTTTTTTTGCATCAGCATTTGCATTTTTTATTTCAATGGCCATAAAATGATTTGCATTTAAAAGTCTGAATTTAATTGCCTTGTTATCTACTATTAATTTGATAAGTTCCACAAATAGAAACAAAAATTTGGCTTAGTTTTAAGGAATCTGCAAAGTCAGTCCTGCAAAGCTGCATGGTCTGATCAGTGCTTTGTTCAGTTCTCTTAATTGTACATTTATTTTACTAAAAAGAAAACTCTTCTGTTCTAAGTTCATCCCAGATGTATTGCCAAGCTTTATCAATTGCTACAAAATACCATTTTGGTGGGTTTTTTAGAACTTACTATGTTACTAGTCTTAACATCTTAATTATGGGTTTGTGTGTGTATAATAGAATTTGTCAGCGCTTAATTTAAATATTTTCCATCCTTTCCTGGGGGTGGGAATATTACTGCAACTGAAAGTGAATGCTCAGTAATAGGGGGTTGTCTACTTTTAGAGAAATGTTTGTCAGAAAATAAAAAATAATAAAAAAAAAAGATGGAGCAAACAGAGAGATCACTCAGTAAAATATCTGAGAGATTCAAGGCTGTGGGACTGTTAGGAGGCTCAGTATGTTGTGGAAGTGATGTGTACAGTCTTGGAAGGAAAGTTTGACATCATTTCCCTAGGGATGTCAAGCTACTGGCTGCTTTCCAGAATTTTAGCATGCAAAAGGCACAAGCCTTTTTTTTTTTTTCTCCCCCCAGGTCTGACTTTTATATGTGTATATATATCTAAATGTAAAAGAAAAAAAACTCCTTGAAATTATAAAAGGGGTTTGGAAAAATGGAAGTGGTAAAAGTTTAAAAATAGGCATGAAGCCTTTGAGATGCTTCTTGACACATGTTTATATATTGCTTAAAAAAGTCCAATAGCAGGAATTCAAGCCTTTCAAAGTGGGGTCATTGTGCAGATTTAAGGTGGCCAAAGGAACCATGTAAGACAGTGTTCTGCTGTGGTAACACTGCTGTGTTACCACACACTTAAGCATCATTTATTGTACCTTTTGAATATTCATGTATTATCACAGAGGAGGATCATTTGTTTCTTGATTCTTGCCCTGGCAAACTTGCTGTTTAAAACATGTCTCTGTGCTTTAAGTGAGAGCTGTGAAAATGGAGGAGAAAATAAATAACCTGTTGGGAAACCTCACAGCTACTACTTAAAAAGGGATCTTTTTCCCCTTCCCCTTCTCCCACAGAGACTGGAAGTGTGATATCTCATATTGTAAAGGTCTTATATAATATTTTTGTGATGTTACTGACTGAAATCAATGTGCTGAGATCCTACTGTGGGAGCAGTTATCCTTTCGTAGCTCATAACAGTGTTTAATTTTTCCTTCTCTTCCTTAATTTTCCAGTGCTGCATTTAATGTTGGTGTGCCAGCTGTTTGTAGTTCTGGCCTTCAGATGCCCATAGTACACATTGCACTCTGCTAGAATGTGTTTCAGATAGGTGATGAGCAGTGAAGAGAAGGAGGTCTGTGTTGAAGTCTCAGGAACACCTTGGATTTAAAGGCCCTTCCTTTAAGAGGTGTCTTGTGATAAAGTCATGCTAATGGGGCAAGAGGGAGGCAAGGTGCAGTTAACTCTCTTTCAAAAAGAAAAAAACAGTGGAAGAGGATGTAAATGAGCCACTAACATTTTTTGCCTGCTTTCCCCCCTTCAGCTATGACAGGGGATCCACATTCAACGTGTTTGTGGGCAAAGGTCAGCTTATTGCTGGGATGGACCAAGCTCTGGTGGGCATGTGTGTGAACGAGCGTCGGTTCGTGAAAATTCCCCCTAAGCTTGCCTACGGAAGTGAAGGCGTCCGTAAGTACAGCACCGGGCCAGCTGCTCGTGGGAGGGATTCAACAGAGCAGATAGGAAATGGAGCCACGGAAGAGAAGGGTAGAAACTGCAAGTAGTGAATTTAAGGGAGGTTATCCCGTTCCCCAGAGGTGTTTAAGCCTATAGCCTAAAGTAATCTCTCCAGGCTCCCTCTGCGCGCTGAAGGAAGAGCAGTTCACCACAGAAGACTTTCAGGAAATGAACCTTGCTATGAAAGCTAACTATTCATTTGTATCTACCTCCCTGGTAAATATTAAATTAAACCAACATTGTGGTTTGGCGTTGCAGTGCTGCACAAGGTCTTGTCAGTTCAGGGAGGCGACAAATGCTAGCTCAGTATAGTTTGCCTGATGGACAGCTGTGATAAGAGTTCATCTTGATGGATTTCCCCCCATAAATAGCTGCAGCAATGGCAAGTGGCCAAGGAGTTGGAATCACAACAGGAAATAAGGTGTGCATTGTGCAGTTTTTTTAGCGTAGGCATGGATTGGTTCCTTTTGCCTGATACCTTGTATAAAAAGGGCAAGAAGACTGTGCGTGTTGTTTTGCTTTTGCAGCTGGTGTGATACCCCCCAATGCAGTGCTCCACTTCGACGTGCTCCTGATAGATCTGTGGAACTCGGAGGACGAAGTGCAGGTTCACACTTACTTCAAACCTGAGAAGTGTCCTCGGACAGTCCAGGTGTCTGACTTTGTACGCTACCATTACAATGGAACATTCTTAGATGGGACCCTGTTTGATTCAAGGTATGCAGTTGCGTTGTGTGTCTTTGTGGAGTTTAATAGGTATCTCACGTCCTTTGCTCCCCTTTGACCTGTGTAACAATTAGTGCTAGTTGCCCAGAAACACAGGAAATGAAATCTGGCACCGGATTAGTGTGTTAGTAATTTATTCAGGGATTATAGGATAGCAGTACTGACTCAAACCAATAAAACTGCATTATTTCTTCATGGGCATTACCAATCCAGACGCTTTTTTTAATTTTAAATTTCATTCTCTGTATTTATATAACTATTTATTGCAGTCAGTTTAAAGATTAGATACAAGTTTTGTAAACTTAGCAGGGTTTGTAATGAAAGTGAGCCGCTAACACTTTCTTACTGATATTTTAAGTGTACAGCATGTGTGCTTCATTAGAGTCCAGTGGAAGACAATACTCTGGTAGCAGCTGCCTGAGAGTCACTTTTCAAAGCCTCTCTGAGGTTCCTGACATAGCTAAGCATTCTGGAAAACTTCCCAGCCAACCCTTGGTAAATGAAGGACTGATAATTTTGGACTAGCAAGTTGTGAGTTACACTGTGCACAGTGTGTGGATTTAAAGGTTAATATTGTTCTTTCCTGTGCCAGTCTGACATTTGGTTGTGATTTTTTTTTTTTTCTCATGTTTAGCCATAATCGGATGCGAACTTACGATACCTATGTGGGAATTGGGTGGCTGATTCCTGGTATGGACCAGGGTCTCTTGGGAATGTGCGTAGGAGAGAAGCGCATTATCACAATACCGCCTTTCCTGGCATATGGAGAAGATGGAGATGGTAAAAGTTACTCCTTTAGTCGTTCCTCATTTTTTTTCAGTCCCAAGTCATGCATGTTTTAAAACAAACTTTCTATATTTTAAATTTATGGGCAGCATTATTACCCTGTTTAGAGAGACACTGCTTAACAGGCATATTGTTGATAGAACTGTAGTATTTATATANTATGGAGAAGATGGAGATGGTAAAAGTTACTCCTTTAGTCGTTCCTCATTTTTTTTCAGTCCCAAGTCATGCATGTTTTAAAACAAACTTTCTATATTTTAAATTTATGGGCAGCATTATTACCCTGTTTAGAGAGACACTGCTTAACAGGCATATTGTTGATAGAACTGTAGTATTTATATACTGAAATTTTGTTTCAATCAGGGAATATTATCTGTGATCTAGTGGCACCAAAAACTTGAAGACAGGTGACTACATAATTTTTTCAGACTGCCACAGAAAGCAGAAAACTTTTAAGAAAAAGTGTGTTAAATGTATTTCAAATTCCAGATGGGTTTTGTTGGTCTTTTAACAAATGCTGTAGTGGTAACTACAAAATGGATTATCTTGGGAGACTATGCAGCCTGCAGATCGTACATAGACGTCCCCAAGTTAAATTATAGGGCAATTAGGTGTAGTTAATGACTTTTCCTTATATTCTTTCTTTGCTCTGATGTTTAAGGATGTGTCTGTAGTGTACAAAGTTTCATACCCCTTCTGTGGCTTCATTACCCTTAACTGTGAGGCTGAAGAGGCCTGTGTTTTCAGTGAAGCAGTGCCATCACTGTGGGAATAGAAGGAAATGATTGAGTTGGAGAATTCAGTGAAAAACCCCCTGAACCAAAAAATTACTGACTAAAAGCAAATTTGCAGAGAGACATGGATAAATTAGAGAGCTGGGCAATCACCAGCCGTACGACGTTAAACAAACTTGATTCTGCACCTGGCATGGGGCAGCCCTGGTGGAATGAGGGGCTGGAGCAGCACCATGGGAGGGGCTCTGGAGGTCCTGGTCAATGACAAGCTGACCACGAGTCAGCAGTGCCCTGGCAGCCAGGACCAAGTGTGTTCTGGGGGGCATCAGGGACAGCATCACCAGGCAGGCAGGGGAGGGGATTGTCCTGCTCTGCTCTGAGCTGGGGCGGCCTCACCTCGAGTGCTAGGGGTGGGTTTGGGTGCCACAATATAAGAAAGATATGTTATTAGAAAGTGTCCAAAGGAGGGCAATGAAGATGGTGAAGGGCCTTGAGGGGAAGCAATGTGAGACGCAGCTGAGGTCATTTGGTCTGTTCAGCCTGGAGAAGACCGAGGGGAGACTCGAGCTGCAGTCTGCAGCTTCCTCATAAGTGGAAGAGGAGGAGTAGGCAGTGATCTCTTCTCTGGTGGCAAGTGATAGGACCTCTGAAGTTGTGTCAGAGGAGGTTTAGGCTGGGTATTAGGAAGAGGTTCCTCTCTCAGAGGGTGGCTGGGTGCTGGAACAGCTCCCCAGGGAAGTGGTCACAGCACTGAATTCAAGAAGTGTTTGGACAATGCTCTCAGGCACATGGTGTGACTTTTGGGGTGCCCTGTGCAGGAGCAGGGGTTGGACTGATGATCATAGTGAGTCCCTTCCAACTCAAATAATCTATGATTCTAACTGATTCTGGGAGGGGAGGTATGTTAGTTTACTTCAACAAACTTTTTCAGCTTCTGCTAGAACACCCGTTTCTTACCAATCTTCTGCTCTAACACTTTTGTAGGTAAAGAGATCCCTGGCCAAGCTTCCCTTGTCTTTGATGTGGTTTTGCTGGATCTACATAACCCCAAGGATGGTATTGCTATTGAGAACCAGCTTGTGCCTGAATCTTGTGAGCGGAGAAGCCAGACAGGAGACTTTCTCCGATACCATTACAATGGCACGCTTTTGGATGGCACTTTATTTGATTCCAGGTAACCAAACCATTCAACTCTACAGATTGCATTTCCAGTTTGACTCCTCTCTCGTGTCCATAATGTGCTCAAACACAGTTCTTTGCTTTTCCTTCCTTTTTGAAAATTTTGAGTGGACTTGGAATCTTTTAGAAAGACTCATAGGAAACTTTTCCGTATGAGGAGGAGAAGAGCTGTTTTGTACCATGGCTTTGTCACAGACGCCATCTAGGGGTAGTGACCCAGCCAGTGAAGCCAAGTGCTTCAGGCACACAAGCCTGAAGACTCTTGGGCCCCTTAGAGTTTGTCTGCCACATAGGTAATACCACTGAAGAGAGAAAATAGATACGACTGCATTTTATGTCCTGAGAATTGAGTCAGTGTGCTAGTGGCTAGTGTGAGGTTAGTCATATTTATACTTGAAAACTGTTTGCATTTTGAAGGCTAATGTCTTTCAAGACTGAATTATGGAGTTGCAGAGTTCAGTAAGAGGGGTTTTCTGTGGTAAATGAAGAGGGATGACTGTGGCAGTAAATTCAAAGCTCTTTTGGGACATGAGCCTTGTGTACAGAATCAGATGAATAATACCCTTGTAGCTTTCTGTGACTTTGGTTGCTTTTAGTGGAACAGTGCTTTACTGTCCCACTCCAGCTTTTGGAATAGCTGGCAGAAATAGCTAAAAGGAGGTGAAAATGAGCCAATGTAAAATGTTTTACATAACAAGCTCAGAGAAAAATGTTTAGTACTACTGCAGCAGCCATTTCTGTAGACCTTGATTTACAATTTGTGAAAGCCTGTAAGTTAAGAACTCAAAGCTTATCCACAGTGTACCTTTTTCTCTTTTCTGAGATTTTCTGAGTGTTTTCCACAGTAATTAATCAATTTTTGAAAATAGCTGTAGTATTTATATGAGGGTTGCTGTGAAGAAATAGTAATAAATGCTTCATTCTGAAGTGCTGAGAGTTGTTAGAGGGGTTGTTCATTAAAACATGGTATCCTGACCTCCTTCAGAATTCATAAATGGAGAAGTAAAGCAGCTAACAATAGGGACTGAAAACCCTGGAGCTATTCAGGACAAAGTTTCTCACTAGTACAAGGAGCATGCCAAAACCTCTGCAAATGGCTGGGGTTGAGAGCTCTAATAATATTTTGCTTTGCCTTTTTACTCTGAAATATTTCGCTGCAGAACTGTCCTGGGCAGCTCAGCCAAGGCTGGCTGGACTTAAAGCAGTTGAATAAACCTCTGAATTATATCAGGGTCTGGTCTTGTACTGGTTTAGTTCTTTCCCAGAGCTACCTCGTAAAGATAAATTAAAACCTTTCTGCCTTCTCTTTCTTGGGCTGTGCCTTTGTGTAACATGCCTTGAAGAAAGGCAGAAGACATTCATGTCCATGTAAGAAACATCATTTGTTGTTGTAGCCTTGTTTTATTCTATCATGAGCAAGTCCTTCAGCCTTTATGTAAGTGGTTGGCTTGGTTTGGAGGGGAGGGATGGTGTTGATACTGTTTTGTTGTCATGACTCATTTGCATGTTGAGCATCCCAGGAGAACCTATTTATCCCACCTGCTCCTTCTAGTAGTTGAACTACATAGCTGTGGTTGCAAAATAAGATAGTCTGCGGGGTGTCTCATGAAAATGAAGCACTTATCAACTACAGCTAGTTGATAAGTGCTTATTAAAGTGGTGTCAGGGCAGAGGAAATTTTAAAGGAATAAACATTTCTTTTTAAAGTTACTTGTCAACACCTGTTTTCTGTTTAGTTTAACATACATAAGTAAGTGTGATTTTTCTTTCAAGATATAGTAGAAATGAATTTGTAAATTTGCTGGCTGTTAACTACCCAGTGTCTGCTGGCTAATCAGTGACCCGTGTGTCACTGACTGATGAAACCTGGTGGCCTGGATTCATGGCACATAGTTCCTTTGTGCCTCCTTGGTGCTGGTTAATGACTGTGTGATTGACTTTAACTGGTTTAAGAATTGTGTTGCAGAGCTGTTGCAAGAGCCTGTGTTTTCTTGAGTACACCTGACACTGCTAAAATACAAATATTTTCCGTAGCTATTCGCGAAACCGTACGTATGACACCTATGTTGGGAAAGGTTATGTGATTGCTGGAATGGATGAAGGTTTGCTAGGTGTATGCACTGGTGAAAAAAGAAGAATAATAATCCCCCCTCATCTTGGATATGGAGAAGAAGGGAGAGGTGAGCTTTGCATTCAAGTCTTCTGTAGTTAAACCTTTATTGTTTAGTTAATCTGTGTGTATTTTCATTTTTCTGGCATTTGAAGGGTTTATGAATTAATTCATTAGTTTGTGGATATCAAACTGACAAGACCACATCCAGAACTTGCAGGATTATTTTGATTACCCAGATGGGTAGGATAATATAATACAGAACAAACTCACATGTAACTGGTAGCCTGACCTCATTTGGGTAATTGCTGTTTTAGGCAGACTGTTACTTGGATGCCAGGAGCTCTGCAGTGTGAGATCTTCCTTCCTGTGTGTTTTAAATTCTCTATCCAGAAGGAGTTCATCATGCAGTTTTCTTCCTCATTCCTTCCACAGCCACAGGTTTGGTGGATTTCTAAGCCACCTCTGTAAATGGTGGATGCATGCAACAGTGAAGTAACCCTGTATATGTAACATATAATTAACATTGCTTTGGGAAAACTCATTGCTATCTAAACAGATTGCTGTGAGAGGCTGAATATGATAACCCTTCTAGGTGATCACAGCGTTGTGGCAGGTGTTTCAGAAAGTGCCTCCTGGGGTGTTACGTGGATGAGTGATTTAGGAAAAAAGCCTTTCTTCTGGGAATGCAAGTTCTGTGCTGTTGCAATGGAATTAGACTCCTTTACCAACAAACCTCAATCCTAGGCCTGGATGTGTCTTGTTAATCCTGGTAATGCCTGTAATCCTGGGAAGAGGGGGAAGAAGTTGCCTGTTTTTAGGATATTTTAAGGAATGCTAACCTTTTATGTATAATGGCGTTCCTTGAAGGATGAGAAGTTCTTGAGAATTTTGGTGATCAACATTGAATTGATACATGAAACACAAATGAGTTACTTAGGATAGTCACAGGAAATAAATACATGGTTATTGCTTCATTTCTGCACAATTTTTAAATTCAGGATAACAAAAGTTTTTTCTTCACCACTGAAGTGAGTGCATTCCTAGTGCTTTCCTACTGGTTGTCTTTCCTATATTGGATGCAGCTTCCATCTGTCACATCCTTTAATTCTGAATGAGAAGAGCAAAATGACTCACTAGCAGACACAGCAGGAATGCTACAGGGAATTCCTACCTGGACATCATCTGCCTGTTTGGGTACCATTTCTTTCTCTATTTGTCTAATTTGCTTTCTATTTAGGAAAGATTCCAGGATCTGCAGTGCTGGTCTTTGACATCCACGTTGTGGACTTCCACAACCCCTCAGATTCAGTCAGCATTACTGTTCACTACAAACCTTCCAACTGCACTGTACTGAGCAAGAAGGGAGATTACCTGAAATACCACTACAATGCTTCACTCCTGGATGGAACCCTGCTAGACTCCACGTAGGTATTTGAATGACCTGGTAAGGAAAATACTCCCAGCAGCAGTGAAGGCAGAATGAATTCCCTGTAAAGAAAGGTGGCAGGGAATAAAGAATTTCTTTTTTTAACTGAATATTTATGTAGAATGTATTTTTCTCTTTATGGCTGCCTGCCAAAGGTACACAGGAGGAGGAGAATTTAAAGACAATCTGTCATAGCATAATGAGAGAACCAAGAACAAAAAGGATGTAGGAGAGTGTTGGAGAAGAACGTAAACAGTATGTGTGGAGTGATGAAACTTGTTGCATGGCTTCTGTTTAAATGGGCCAGTCCAAGTGTCTGGTCTAGTCATGCCAGGGCAACACAGGTCTCATCATGAATGAACTGTCCAGGTTTATTCAGTTTCTTGGGTAGAATTTATGCTCTGTACTGATTCAGTGCTCCTGAGAGAGGTCTGGTAGGGCTCCTCTTTGTGGTCTTATTAAAGATACCTGGAGTGTGGTTTATAGTAAATGGTCACCTGTCATGTCTGTAGCACACCTTGCTGCTCCTGTATTGTAGTGTGGCTTTAAGTGTCAGCGTGGAGAAACTATCAGAGGGCTTGATTGTGACTATGAGGATAACATGCCTCTTCCTCCTCTCTCTTGGCAGTAGATTTATGAGGGAAGCAAAAGATTGCTCCAATCTGTCTCCTGTAGCACTGAAGTGAGCCTGGCACAAAACTACAAGAGTATTTCTGTTAGCTTCCTTTTTTTTTGCCTTAATATTTTGGATAGTGCAAGTCATCCAAACAATATTTTATTTTTTGGAAGGGAAGTTGGGAAAAGCTATTTTTAACCAGGTTATAATTAACACAGGAAGCAGCTCATAGGTTTTGCAGTGTACACAATAGCTTGCAGAGCTGAAAAGCTGCCTTAATTTGGAGCACATGGTGCAATGCTGTAGGCAAGGATGTATACAAGTAACGTGTTTGGATTCAAAACACTGTTTATATGTCCGGAATGCTCAATTTCCATTTTTCTAGCAGGAANGCCACTGAATTGTTTTCCTTCCAAATAATACTCTGTTGTACAAGCATGTTCTGCAGAGGCACAGCCAAGCCAAATAACCAAAGAAAGGCAACCAATAGAATAAAGAGCCTTAATGCTGCACACTCTGCCTTTAGAATCACAGTATATATTTTGGCTTATATATTCTTAGGCTTTTAACTGGTGATATTTTCTAATTTTAGACATAAGCCACAGGCAGCAAGGTATAATTCAAAATTTAATATGGTTAAATAGCAATAGTAGTAATAGCTGTTCATGTTAATAACTACTACATTGTAGTGACTGATTTCATGAAAGAGATGGCTGATCCATGAGAATGCACTCAGATCCCTATATGGAGTTGGTGGTCCTGGGATGAATGGACATCTGGAATTTTTACATCTGCTGAAAAGTCCAATTAGAATAGTTAAA
>VZUA01099421.1:3676-14247 GCA_013401035.1 Horornis vulcanius | reverse complement strand
GTTTGTCTAGAAAGAAAGGGTTCACCCTTTACTGGAAAAAGAGGTGGAGATCGGAGCTGATTTCATCTCTGAGGCAGTATCTCCACTTCTCAGGGATAAATGAGACAAATGTGAGTGAATTGGTCCACACCCAGTACAGGAAGGCATTTGTTTTTTTCCCAGGCACAGTACTGAGGCTGTCGTGGGATCCAGGTAGGATTTTGGAATGCGGGCAGAAACCCACATGGAGGTAACTGAGGATGTGCCCAAAGAAGGGCACTAGGTTCAGCAAAGGAGCTCATGCCAGGCACTCTGGTTGGAGGTAGAACCAGGCACAGTCAAAGTCTAGTCTGAAAAGATGGGTTTCTTTAGAAATTTGTTTCTTTAACACAATTCTACCTCATTTCTTCCCATCAAACTTCATGCCATTAAATTATTTTTCCAAACTAGTTGCTGAAGCCTTCTATTGTGGTCATGGCTTTCATTCTCATGGAGGTAGTGCCAGCAGCTTAGTAATGCAGCAGGTGAACTCTGCAGAGTTTCTGTGCTGCACAAACTGCTGCTATCAAAATACTTAAACCAAATTTCAGGAGAGCAGGAGTACCTTTTAAACAACAACAACAAATCTTTGCACAGACAAAGAAAATAGTTTACTTTCTCAAAGGAAATAAAGCATACCTTAACTGTTTAGACTTAAAAGCTGTAAAATAAATGTGTAAAAAAATAGGTTCAAATGGGAGAAACAAAATGGACTTTTCATTTTTCTTGGTTTTGTTTCTTTAATTGTGAAATCAAAGAGTTTTGTATACATACACTTATCCTTGCAGACTTCTTGATTGGTTTTCATCTATCAGTTGTGGGTGGGACAATAAAGAAAATATTCAAAACTTCCCATGCAGAATTTGCTTGGCTAATTCCAGCCTCAGAGAGTAACAGGTGTCCATGCTATGTATCTGTGCACTTTTGGACTTCAGTAGCAAGAATATCTGATACTGGACCTTGAGGACAGAGTGCTATTTCATATTTTGTAGACAGCCCTAATTAGTTAAATTAGTTTTGTCTGCATCATAAAGGTAAAGCAATGCACATTGGATTTGTCTCTAATTGTGGCATTGTTCTGGTGATGGATTGCAGACATTTTTTTTAACTTTCTCATTAGTACTTAGCTTTAGGCATTTGTGAGACACCACAGCCTCCTAAAGCTCCTACTCCCATCCTCTTAATTTTGACTCACAAGGTTTTAATGGATGAACAGAAGGCAAAGAAAGCCTTTGGTTCTCATACCATTCAGCAAACCTCCGGCTGGCACTGGCATTGTTTGGGAACCCTTGTGGGGATGAAAGTAAACTCTGTACAGATGTGGCCTCTTCTGAGACTGCCCTTTGAGGCCTGTTGATTCTCAGAACAAAAAGCACGTGAGGAGGGTGACTGGCAGGGGATTTCCATGGAGTGCTCTAAGTAAAATTATTTTAAACTCATCCTGCACCACACAGGGCTAATGATAGTCCTTTGTGGTAGGGGTTCCCAAAAGCACAAATGCTGCTCTGATCCTTTGTANTTGTTGATCTGTTGTGGAAATAGAATGAAAGAAGCTTGTAGTGAGGTGGGTGTCAGCTATTTCTCCCAGGTAACAAATGACAGGACGAGAAGAAACAGCCTCAAGTTGCAGCAGCAGAGATTTAGGCTGGATATTTGGAAAAACTTCTTCATGGAAAAGGTGATCAGGCATTGGAAAAGGCTGCCCGGGGAAGTGGTGGAGACACCATCCCTGGGAGAGGTCAAAATAAGTGGATGTGGCACTGGAGGACGTGGTTTAGTAGTGTACATGGTGCTGGCTGATGGTTGGATTTGATGATTTTAAGGGTCTTTTCCAACCTTAACAATTCCATGATTTGATGATTCCATGGAAGCAGTCCAAGGTCATCTTCTGCAGCCACTGCCATGAGCTGACCTGATGATAGCACAGTTTGCACTGTGGCTAAATACGAGAATTATTTTCCTTTTTTCTTCTTAAAGCCATGAATCCAAGGGATTATGGGGAGCTTTCGGCATTTCTGTTTCACAGGGTTCTGTAGAGGAGCTGGAAAATGTCATCCTTTTAAAGGAAAAAAAGCCACATGTAGATAGCCTGTGCAGGGAGATTGAGTGTTTCTGTTCCCAGACCTTTCTGGGGAGGGACCATGGGGTTGGCCTACATGGATCTGGCTGCTGCTGTGTATTTTTGGATCTCAGTGTCCACCTGTGAGAAGTTAATGGAGTGAAGCCATCTGGTTGGCTATCTCTGTGCCTGCTGTGCAGTGATGCTCACAGGGTGCTAATGACAAATCCTGTCCTTTCTAAACCCTCACACAGGGAGTTTATGAGGCATGATATGCAAACCCTGCCCCACGGAAGGACTAACCAGCTCTCCGAAACTGGGAGTGGTAAATGGGATACCTCCCGAAACAAATCCCACTATGACTACAACCACTGATTAAATTGAGGCTTTGGATGGTAAAACTGTAATCGGGGCAGGAAATTTGATTACATCCATCGATCCAGCTGTCTGACTTCATGAGGTTAAAGCTGTCCTGAGCTCATCACTGCGGCAGCACGGCATTACACACGTAAGGGTTGGAGCCCTGGCCACACCGAGCGCAATGGGAGTCAGCTCATTCATTTTGATGAGGCCATGCTTTCTTTTGCAATATCTGGTAAAGAACGTTTATCTCAAATTCCTCTCCTACCCTGAGGTATTTTCACTGTTTTATTGCCCAATGATGTAACTTTTAAGCAATCTATATGAAGATGGCCTTTCATGCCCAAAGCTGAGACTGACTGAGAGTAGAGGGACAGCTGAGACACTGTGGCCATGTACCCAGCTTATGATGTAAGGTCCCAGGGGAACATGGACCAAAGCTGCCTCAAAGTGTCCCCACAGCAGGGAGAAGCAAGATTTTCAGGAATTTGGAGCAGTGCTGGGAAAGCTCAGAGAGAGGGGGAAGCCGCTGACCCGTTCCTCTCTCTCGCCTCTTCCCACACATCTGTGAGGTCTCAGACGAGGTCATTAAGGACATGCTGGGACTCTTCCTTCTAAGGTGGCACATCTCCATGCCACACCAGCACTGGCCTGGGACCACGGATCTCATTTGCCCCAGAGTTTCCAGGTTGCCAAGTGATGCCAGGAAACACAAATTACTTCTATATGTGATTTCATTTTTTTATGCCATAAGCTAATTGCTTCCTTGTACCACAATATGTTCCAGCTGTCAGTCTTTATCTGTTTCTGGGTTTCTTCTGTCACTCTGGAGCATGGGCAATTTAGAAATGGTTCCCACATTTCCTCTTTTACTTCAAAAGAAACAAGAAAACAAAACTCTCTCAGGCAAAATCTTCCTGCTCCTAACTGTACTTCTCCATGTGAGATGATCCAAGGTCAAATTCTCTAAAATATTAGGGCGACATTAATAATCTCTAAAATATTAGGGTGACTTCTTTAGATCCACTGGTCTGGTTGAGAGATGATTAGGTAGTACCCAGAGAGTATAGAGAGCCAGAGATCAGATTTTCAGAGCTACAAGCAATCCATGTGAGAAGGGGATTAAACAGGTCCTTCTTCTCCAAGCACAGCCTTAAAACATTTTCCAACACCTAAGATTATTTTTAATGTGCTTTCAGGGTATAAAATAGTATATCAGTTTTAATATTTTTCAACTGCAAATCTGTTATGAAGGGAAGAGAAGATGTATAAGGAGTTGCCCAGAGAGGTGGGTGAACTTGGCAGCAAAATTCAAAGCTGACCTTTTCAAAGCATTAATCATTGGCTAAGCTAACATCTGGCTTGTAACTTCAACAGAAGACAGGATGCTGAGTTTACAGAAAGAGTGAGCAGGAATTTTTCAGTGAATCAGTAGGAAGACAGAAATGGCTGTATGGAATAGGTGTGACTTCTTAGGGAGCTGCCTAAGTGGGATGAAGCAGAGGCTACTTGCTCTAATTCAGTGTGAGGGTTGCAGGAGGCAGATACCCACGAACACCCTGATCCTTGCTTCCTACCACTCTCCTTTGCTTGCAGGTTATTGTTGGGAACCAGCATCATGAAGAATTAAATACCCAAGTGCAAACTGAACCAGCTCTGAACATCAGTGACCTCCATTTAAGCCTCATTAGTTTGATCTGTTCTGGGAGTGTCAGCTGGTGGCCAGAACTTTTCTCCCAAGCAATAGCCAGCAAGATAGGTCTGTGTTGTTCATGAGCATGGTGAGTTGCATCATGCAGCTTAAAATGCATTTGGACAAATATATACACCAAAAAGGAGGGTAGATTTAAACTGCAGGAAATTTTTGTAATGAATGGAGTTTATAATGACTTCAGATGACATTAAGAATGATAAGTGCTCCTGCTGTTCTTCACCACTTCCTCTCTGTGAACACGAGGGCAAAAGCCAGAAGAGAATGGATACTTTGGCCCTTTGGGTTATGCTTGGGACAGAAATTTTGCTTGCCAGGTTGGCTGTGGTAAGCGTGTCACTTAGTGGAAATCCATTTGGGGTGTGGGGCCAAAACCCAGGATTTATTCTGGCAGTAGTGCAAGCCTGGAACTTCTCTTTTTCTAGGAGATAACAGTCCAAGCCCAGCTGGCCAGGCAGTCAAAGCACTAGCACTCTGAGCTCACATTGTGAACCTCATGTTTGGTGTGTCTCACATTTGCAAAGGATGGTACAATGCATCAAGTGAAGAAAGGAGTTTAGTCTGTAGAAGTGTGCCAGAGCTGGGAACTTTTTGCAGGTGGAAAGATCATAGGGCTGACCCTTTACACTGCTCAGGGAGACACAGGCAGCAGGAAAGGAGGAAGCCCCATAGATACCAAGGCCTTTTTGGAGTGACTAGAGATGACAGTGAAACACAGTCTGTCAGAGTGCTGTCAGGTGATAAAAGAAAAGCATCATCTCATCATTCATTAGCTCCTGCTCATCTCTACTGCAAATATAGCCGAAGTTACCAGTTTTGGAGAAATAAGGGCTTAGATCTAGGGTTCAATGGACTCGATCATCTTGAGAAAATGATTCAGCTAAAGCCAGCACTGACTGAAAACAGAAGGAAACTCCTCTGGTAACTGATGCTTCAGTGCTGCCAGGTTAGGGCTGAGGTCTTCAATGCACTAAGCATTGCACAAAACCAGAATGCAAACATCCAGGCAAAACACAACTAGTGAATAAACAGGAGAGCAGATGAGTGCAGGTGCAGTGGGAAGATGGTCAGCACACATGACTATACACCATGTTGAGACAGAAAATAGTCACTGCTCCTAAACTCTTACCTGGCTAGTCAGAGGTAGATCCTGGGGAAGTCCAGGAGTAGATGCTCCCAGTGTAAGCTATTCTGAGACTGATTATTGGACAGGTGGAGATGTGAGAAAGCATCAGAGTGAAGCAGATCCTTCAGCCATTCACACAACAGTGAGTTTTCCCAGGTGTGCTGGCCAAGTGTGCTCAAGCCAGAGTTTCTGTCTTACCTAACCCACAGGCCTGGACCTGATCTGTAGTAACACTTCTGATGAGATTTCATCCTCAGCTTAGATGAAGTCTAAGGATGCAATGAAAGAACTAAGCTTTTCTTGAAGCGGAGTTCTTAACTTCCAGAATAAAAGCCTAGGATTTGGAAACCCAAGATCAGCATATTTCCACTGATGAAAACTCAGTTTTGAGCATGATCTGACAGAGCTCTGACATTGCCTGTCTGGGTGTGGTGGAAAGTAGAGTTGTTTTCAAATCCATGCATTGGGAAGAACTTGCAGAGGTTTTTTTTTCTTGAAGACAAGATGACCTATTATCAATATATATGTTTATATATTAGAGTATATTGTTCTGAATACTGTGCAAAACACACCCCAATTCAAGCATTTATAGTCAAAACAGAGATGATGAAGGGGAATTATCTTCATTTGGGGAATGAAGAACTGAAACACTGGGAGATTAAGTGACTTGCCATGAATCAAAAAGGCAATCTGTGGCAGAGCCAAGAATAAAATCCAGATCCCACTGAAGTAACCTAACTAGGAACATCCTTTCCATTGAATAGTTTAATTAACATAGATTAGCAGCAAGTTGACTCAATGTGTTCTTAATTTTACTTGTGTACTTCAGAGAACACAATAATTGCATTTTATAATCTAAAAATAAACAAACACATATGTTTCTTAGAAAAACAACAGGCACACAGGAAAAATAATTCTTCCTTCTAGTATATTTGGGTGGAGTCCTTTGTTAGGACTAAAATTGTTGTGTGAAGTGAAGGAAGAAGTCAAAGAACTCTCTCCTTCTGTGCTAGTTCATTAGAATTAAAAATAAGCTTTCTTTTAGGTCCATGCTGAGTTCCAGAGCTCTGTGTAAACAGGGAGTCAAATGACAGATTCTTTAAGCATAGATTCCATCAAATCCACCACATCCTCAGTCATCTCAGCAATCTGCAGAGGGCAAGAGGCAGAACTGAGAATTTTCTGGTGCTTTTGCAAGTGCATTTGAAAGGGTCCAAAGACGGAAAGAGTCTGGAAAGCACCTGAGCCTTCCCATATGCTGAAAGGGCAGATAAGAGCAAAAGGGATACAATAGCAAATACCAGTCAAGGGAAAGATGTCTTTTAAACTCAGCAAGAAATCTGTCTAGTCTTTGAATCTGGCTATGCCAGGCTTCATTCCCAGACAGCAGGGTGAGCATTCCTCTCTAAAATTAAGCCCCTGGCAATTGCTCCCCCCAGGAATAGGCACGTATTGAGTGCAGGAAATCCACACGTGAGTGACAATAGGATTTAAAGAGCAAGAGAGACAGAAGAACTGATTTAGACTTCATGGGAATATTCACGGAGCCTTTTCTACATGCAAAACACTTGCATTGAATTAAGCTAAATCAATATAAGCCAGCTGGAAAGTGATCAATGGGGATGGCATTCCCAGGCAAACAAGAGATCATTTTGCAGGGTCTGCCTACCAGCCTAGTGCCACGTAGCCCTGGCCAGCACAGATTCACTGTGAGGGTCAAAAGGCAGTGGTTCTTGTGGTAACCACTCTTGCAATGATTGATGCAAGCACAGCCCATGTCTGCAGCTACACCCCTGCCAGAGCACAGCCACATCACCACCCCTGACAGGGAGCACAGGGCCTGAGGCAACTACCCCTGCAGATGGCAATGGATCAGCTGGAGCCTGGTGCTGTGCTAGAAGGATGATGCCAGCCCAGAGCATGTGCCAAACAACTGCAAGTCTGCCCAATGCATGTTTTGTATGTAGATCAGCCTTCACTAACTTGGGCTCTCTCCTGCAACTCTTTTCCCACAATTAAAGTGAAACTAGAAAATTTGGCAGACCTCTGGCTTTTGTCTACAGAGCTGAAAAGGCACAACCCTCTCTTCCTGTGACATTGCTGCCAATAAGACACAAACCCTGCTTTGATTTTCACTAGGGTGATTTTACATGATTTTTTTTTGTCTGTAAGGAATGTCAGGAAAATGTGAGTAATATTTGATGCACCCAGCATTATGTCTACAATTGCACTTTGAAGCAGAAACTTGGCAAACTGGAACCTGGTAGCTGCATACTTCCAGCCACTGCATCCCTTCCAGGAGAAACTGCCCCTGTTGCACTCTATTTTTCTTCCACAATCATAGCTTGAAGACATTTAAAGGTTACAGATAGATCCCTTTCTTGTGCCCAGGTTTCTGTTACTTAAGCTGAAGAGTTGGGAGAGAGAAACTGAATAAAGCAGGTTTCTGTCCCATTCCTCCAATTTGTTACTTATCACCCACCATTAGACACCCATGAATCTCATTTTTATATCTGCAGCAGCCAGTCTTGACAAATTTTAATATCAGTAGAGATCAGTCGGAGGTTTCAGAGCCTGGTTTGTCCAAACTATCTGAGATACATACCTCAGGCTGAGAATAACTGTTCCACAGCAATACCTGTATTCGTCCCCACTGATGACGAAGACAGAGCCAGTGACCAGGTCAAACATATACATTTACAGGATACACATGTGGATTTGGTTGAATGAAATTGATTTTGACTCATGTCTAGTGCCCACAAGTTTTAAAAAAAAAGCTAAGAAAATTCACTGAATGGAAGAGAAACCCTCACCTTACTGAAGCTAATGCTCTCTGGGTGTATGAAGGATGACTTGAAAAATTTAAACACGGCTTGTTGTCTGCCAGCAGATGTTGTGGGCCATGAAAAAGGAGGAGCCTGGTTTGCTCTAAGATGCTCAGGAGTGGTAACTGGAGTGATGGTGTGTGGAAGTGTGGGTACTCTGTGTCCTTGTGGCCTCCACAGCTCAGTGATTACAGGAAATTATGCTTAGGTGACTCTTCAGGTGAATGCTTCTACATTTCTCAGAAGTGGCTTTATTTTTGACAATAGCTAGTTCTGGATTACTGGATGCTTCTAATAGTTTTGAATTTAGCCTGGTATCTGTGGCTTACGCGGATGCTGCAACATAGGAATTTGAAGAGTACTGGCTTCCATGTAGAAATGAAACATGTGAACCATATGTCATTAAGCAGCAAGATAACGGGTAAGGGCAGAAGAGTTTTGGATTGTCAGGGGTTTGAAAAGCCAAACTCCTTGATCTTGAGAAGCTGACTTTTTAGGAAGACAGCAAACATGGCTGGAAAAACATGGCAGAGAAAAAACAGTCAAAATCTACTGGATGAGCCAGAGTTATTTCTGGTAAATGCCATTAAAATTTGCCAGCCAGAGGACATTACCCAATTTAGACTCAAAGCTACACAAGACTCATAGAGAGGATGCTATTACAAGACAGGTGAGTGGCAGCAGAATGGAATATTGAGCATGGAGCTGCCTCACAAACCTGCACAGAGATCTACAAATGGCACAAGTGAGGACAAGGACTTGTGTTTGGAAAAATCTTTAAGGACTGCTATAATTTCTATCACTGTCCAAGACACTGCCCAGCATGGACAAAGAAGACAAGAGCACCATGTTTGCAGGCAACACTTCATGGGACCAGTGAGCAGTGCTGCAGAGGATTAAAGCATTACCTTCTCAAAAGCAAAGGAAATGCCTGTGTCTTGAACATGATGTTGGTGCAAGCTGAAATGTTGCCAGGAATGGGTATGTTAGCATAGAAAGTAAAACTACAGGCAATTGACCATAAGCAAATGAAGCTCAGGACTTAGTGTGTTGAGCTAATTCCTATTAGAGTTGTGACTAAACTCATGGGCAATTAGCAAATTGGAAGAAATCCAATTTATAATCACACCAAGAGAAAAGAATTATCCACGAATAAAAACATGCCACTCCCTTAATTTCATTAAAGAGGTAACTCACCAAACACGCAGAAGAACCAGACAATTGAAAAAGAGTTTGAGGATATCTTCCAAGGGAAAGGGAACCTGTTAAGGCTTGCCATAATTGCTGAAATCACTGGCCAGTCAAGTGAAAACTCCCATGACATGGGAACAGTTGGTCAGCTGATGCAGTCTGGCATTAATTTCTTTACGCTGGAGAAATGAGATATTTATTTCAGAGGCAACCTTACTAGACAGCCATAAAGGTGATCATATCCATTTTTGCTAG
This sequence comes from Horornis vulcanius, assembly GCA_013401035.1. Taxonomy (NCBI): domain Eukaryota; kingdom Metazoa; phylum Chordata; class Aves; order Passeriformes; family Scotocercidae; genus Horornis; species Horornis vulcanius. The sequence goes on along the minus strand of VZUA01099421.1, from coordinate 4,702 downwards.
CTCTACTCACATGGCATAGATGCCAACACAACACTTCAGTTTTAGCAGATCTGAGTCTATGATGAGACATTAGAAGACATTTTATTACTGATCCAAATTTACACTCAGTACAACAGGTTGGTAGGAAATATTACCAAAACAAGAAACCACCCAGTGGAAAAGTGAAAGGATGTAAGGAAGTTAACTATGACCTGCATTTAGCATTGCTATGTTATAGGATTTTGCAGGAGATGAGCGGTTTGTCAGTTACACAGATGTCCTTCAGCAAAAATCTGAAGAGGTGAGAATGCCTAAAGTGTTAGAAAGTGATCAAACTAAAGCCTGGCACATCTACAAAGAAACAGATGAGGTAGAACAAACCTTAAAGAACTGAGGTCCTGGAACCATCCACTCCTTCATGAAAGCAAAGCAGACTATCTATAAAAAAAAAAGTGTCTGGCATTTTATGTTTTTGTTGGTGAAGGTGCGTAGGGAGAACTGTATTTTGAAACAGCAACTGCCTTGATGACAGGCCCGTGTTATACACTGATGGACTGAAAATCAGGCCACAGAGAAATCTACCTCCTTCAGATATGATAGCTCTAAATAATTTCTGAACAACAGGCACAGCTCATTCAATACTACTGTTTACTGCCATTTAATGTGGAAGTGCTCATTAGCTGGCACTCAGGATAAGCATCTCTTGAAGTCAAAATAATTTTGCAATTATTTAGAAACTGATTGTACTTTCATCACAATACTGATTTGCCAAAAGATCACATATCAGTCCAGTATAACTTGGGAAAAGCAAATGAAAAAGCACTTGAAATGCAAGGCTTCAGCAATTCACAATGGCTTATCTCTTTGAGAAAAAATGTCATCAAGATAGTATTTTCTAGTGGAAATGTCAAATGAAAGCAGGAGCATTTTAAACACTAGAAGAAGAATACATTTCCCTTAAATGCAGATTTTTTCTTTATGAAAATGCACTAAAAAAGTCAATTGACAATACTTTTTAAGCAAAGCAGGACTTTGGGGACATTGAAA
>VZUA01099420.1:38110-53746 GCA_013401035.1 Horornis vulcanius | reverse complement strand
ACTCAGCAACTTCTATTGCTTTCTTCAAGACTCTCCTGTTTTGGTACATGAAAAGTTGAATGAAGTTTCTTATATTAGTTTCCCCTAGACACAGTTTGAATGCCATACTTGAAACTTGGCGAGTTCTTTAAAGCACAAAACCCACACTCAGTTTGTGTAAGTGAAGAGCAGCTTAGCTTCAAGAACATTTTATCTGGCCATTAACCATGCATTTTCAGTTGCTATGGTACAATACTTTATTATGGATCAGCAGCAGCCATCACACACTGAAGTATTACAATTGCTAAGAATAAGATATTTATCCTGGAAAGAGTCAAACATCTCCACACTTATGTTCTAATGTACTTCATATTATATTTCTTCCAAAATCTGGTTTTAAGAGGCAGAGGAAAGCGTGAGCAATCAACTCTTGTAAACATTCAGAAGGAAGTTACGCAGAGAACATCATTACACAAGGAAGACTGAGTGGAATTACAGATCACATAAAACCAGATGTAACACTGTTGGTTTCTAGATCTAAGTTTTTATAAAGTTAGCTATTTTTAGCAAAAGCCTGGATACAAATTAGGATTCTTGCAATATCTTAGGTCACTAATATAAGCGGAGAGTTTATTCCTTAAGTGTGGAATTGTCTGATTCTTCTTTGTTCTGTCATCTAGAACATATGACAAGGCACTCCTACTAACTGCAAGAGCCAAGAACAGGCTGATCCAGGAACCAACTGGATCCAAGTATGACAATGACCAGTCTCAAAACAACCTAAGGAACCCAGCCTGGCTTTTACTTTAAACTACTTGTGATCTTGGTTATGTCAATGAATTTCTCATCATATGTGGTCTTCATAAAAACCTTTCAATAAACACACACATTTAAATTCTTGATTAACGAGTTCATAACTATCAATATTTACTGATTGTTATTAAGACCAGAAGAGACTGGAACTGACTGCAAAAGTACCCCATGGTCATTTAGCTGATCACAGAAGAAAATGACAGACAAAAGAGCCAGCACAAAGGAACACTGGACACCAAACTCCTCAACATTCCACCACAACAAGCCTTAAGTTAGCCAACACAATTCCAACACTTACTCACTGTGGACTGCTGAAAGAAGAAAAGAGAACTTAAGGAACAAGCAGCACAGCAGGAGGACAAAACTGAGAAGAAATGTCCTTTTCATGAATCTTTGGGGGGCTAACAACTTGAACACTGCACTTCATCTCATCCTAAAGGACGTTATAGAAGTAGAGACTACATAGAAAAATGGTAAGGCCAGTCAGAGACACAGAATAGTTTCATACAAGAAACAAACAGGATTCTTGAGTTTGGAAAGAAGGTGACAGTGCAGAGTGGAAATTACTGAATCTGTACTTTTATCCGGCTCTCTTGAAGAATTGTAATTGGAATGATCTGCTACTTCTCAGATCCTTTAAAGTGGAAGGCTTAACAGAAGTCTGCACTGTTATAAACACTGTCTCAAGTTGCAGAAAAAAGATATATAAATGGCACCATAAGCCTGTCTTAATTTTTTTCCCTAGTGGTAGTAAAGGATATCATTTAGTTTCAAGAAACTAGCTAGAAAACCCACTACAAATAAAATTGCCAACGATTTGAAACACAGAAATCTGAAGACAGAGCAAACCTGATTATTTCTAGCCAGTTCGTGCTCTCTAGTAATGAAAACCATTTCACATCAGTTGCCCAGAAGTCTGTACTGTTATCTGCAAAAAGAAGAGAAAACCAAAAAAAATTGGTTTGTTCACACGTACACAGTGATAATTAACAGCCATCCATTGAATTACCCTTCAGTTATGAACAGGTACAAAACAACCAATACTAAGGAATCAGCAAATCTCAATCACTATTAAAGCTGACACCTTATAACTAAATAAGGAAATCAGTAGTCCTACAAACACCAGCAGAGTTTTATAGTACCAAAGTCTTTTAGAAAAGGTATACTGAAGGTTCATGGCAATGAAACCAGGTAAATAAATCTGTTGACAAACTGGAAAAGGAAAAGTTTAATCAGAGATGATGATCTACATAAAGCTTAACCTAAAGAGACTGATTTTGAAAATCATTACCATCAGAGCCAGAAACTTCAATGAGTTTTATAAGTAGGTTATAAAAAATTATTAGAATGTAAGACTACCTGAAAAATGTTTTAAAACGGTTTTTGCTGCAACTAAAAAAAGGCACTGAAATACATAAATGGGGAGGCTGAGATCAAGACCACAGTCATTAAAGTCCTATGAATTTCACTAGGACTTCTGTAGGATTTTTAAAATGCCACCTAAGTGTCCATTGCTTTTATTTCTATCAAAGCCAGTCAACAAATGTTGGCAAGCTTTCATAAGCTAATATAGTCAATTAAAACCAGAATAGATTACACTTCCTGCATGAGACAAACGTTGAAGCACAATACCTACAACAGCTCTCTAGTGAGAAACCAGATACACACACACCCCTCCTCTCCCCTACCCTTTCCATGATAGCTTTAATTCCATATGCTTCTGTGTAACTGCCCACCTCCCAGAGTCTCTCCAAACACTTCCAGTGATCAGTTCCAGCACATTTACACACACTTCTGTCTCTGCTGCATCTTTCATCTGTGCCTCAAATGCACAGGCATATATGTGTTTCATTCCTGTAGCTGTGCTCCCTCCACACCCCTGCACCTCATTCTGTTCATTACACAATTTAAACTTCTCTCCCAATTTCTTTTACCCTGGCCATAGAAACTAGTTCTCCATAAAAGTACTAGAATGCATCTTCAAAGCTCTGTTCCACTAGACAGTTTTTACCAAATCCCACCACCTCACAATAAAGAATTTTTTCATAATACTTGATCTACACCTGCCCATTTTTCCTTGTCCTGTCATTTCATGCTCTCATCTAAAGTTCCTCTCCAGTTCTCTTGTAGCCTCTTTAGGCACTGAAAGGTTCCATAAGGTCTCCCCAAAGCTTCTCTTCTCTAGGCCGAACAATCCTAATTCTCTCAGCCTTTCCTCACAGGAGATGGCTCCAATCCTGTGACCAGCTTTGTGTCTCTCCTCTAGACTCACTCCCACAGCTCCCTGTCCTTCCTGTGCTGGGACCCCAGCTCTGGATGCAGAGCTCCAGGTGGGTCTCCCCAGAGCAGAGCAGAGGGGCAGAATCCCCTCCCTCCCCTGCTGCCCACGGGGCTCTGGATGCAGCCCAGGACACGTTTGGCTCTCTGGGCTGTGAGTGCCATGGCCGGGACAAGTTGCCTGTACCATATTAACTGGGCACATAGAGGACTAAAGAAATGGTTAATGTGTTCAGACTTTAAAAGATGGTAGTAAGGTCATAAATTTCTCTAAGATCTTAGTATTTCTGCAAAAGGTTACCTGAATGTTTTTCTCAGACTCAAAGTGCATAGAGCTATACTCAGTGAGGTAGAGTCTACTAATAAACCTTATTTAAAAAACTGCAAGAACAAACACTTACTATATTGCAGTTTCAACACATTCCCTTTTGCATGAATGTAAGACAATGATACAATTACATCATTGAAATATACAATATTTCCCTAGGCGGGTTAAATTACTAAAATTCGAGTTTTGGCCTTTTTCCTACAAAGGGTAAGTTACCAGAAATCACTTAAAAAGGTAATTATTTTTAACTCTTAAGATTCACTGTGGATTTGACAATGTATTTTGACAAAATCCTCAGTGTCAAACTCAAATACCTCATACTAAAAGTGGAGTGGAGCTTTTTTCCATCTGAAAAGGTGAGGTCAAAGTGTTTCATGACAGCAAAATAGTTGGAAAGTCTCAGAAGAAAGAAGTCTGAAAGCCAAGAGCATACTTTCACACAGCTTCCATTTTATTGCTTTCTAAAGCAGTGAATTTAAGCAGCTTCATATGTTTTGAGATGTGACTAGTGTGTAACAAAACCAAGGGCAAAAATTAATTAGCATTTAGTCTCTATTGTTGACAGAGCCCAAAGGTTGAAAGGCTGGCCATGGAAGACTGAAAAATCTTCCCCACAAACTTCATTCCAGCTAGTGTATTCCAACTAACACTTAAGACTCCACTCCTTCAAAAGTAATTTTCAGGTACTGTGACAGTTTAGCCAGGGGTGGTTAAGTCAAAGAACCATAAACCTTTATTCAAATCCCAGACATAAGCACAGTCTTCAGTTACATATTTTAAAATCTGCTTTTAACCACCCTCAAGATCACGATACCAATCAAGAAAATTACTGCACTCAGGAGACACAGCATATCATTGTTATGTTTTGCTTTAAAGTCTGACTTACCTATCAAAAACAGCTGTTTAAATCTTGTGTATGCAGTCTGGATATCTTGCAGAGATGGAAGGCTGCTTGACAAGTCATCCAGTTTCAGGAGCTCATAGGGAGGTTTGCTAATTGTCTTATAGATTCTAAATCAAACCATCAAGAGATTAAAGCCTTCTGCTTCACAAGTCAAATAATGCATCAACTATTATCACTGAAGAAAAAGTTAATAGGCATTATTTGTCAGAGCTGTAATACCAGAAGATAGACACTCTGGAAAGCTAGTGACCTCCATGCATTTTTAAGTACTGTCTGGAAGCTTGCCTACAGGCTTATAACAAGATTTGATGCTTTTAACTATGACACCAATAGAATTATACTTGTGCCTATTTGTGCAGTTATGAATATTACAAGCACTACTTGATTCTTACTACTGTTTCTTTAGTATTTTCTTCACTAGACACACCAAAATCACTTTACTAGGAAGCTGCTTGAGCTGTATCCTGAAAGAAGAGATGGATAGAAACACCCAAACCTCCCAGCAGAAGCTAACAAAGTCTCTTGACTTTTGCCAGCCAGATTCTGATACCTAGCTGCCAGGTCTTCTAATGAAACACAGGAGTAAAGGAAATTATTTGTATTAAAAGAAAGCAATGTATCTTGCACTTCTCTGTATATCTACTGGGTTTTTTTCCTTTGAAGGAGAGGGAAAAAATACTAGGCCAGATCACGTTTGACTTGGACCCAGAACATTCCCTCTCCTTCATGTTCCAGAGCTCAGATGAACATCAACTTCATAACTATGTCTGCTGTCACACTGGCCTCTTTATTACCGAGAGCTGGGAAAAGTTGCTCTAGCTCATACTTCAGAAGTGAGGCCTTGTGGGCACTTTTCCAGGCAGGACAGAGTGCTTTGCTTCCTGCAGGCTGTAGCACAGAAACCTGCTTTAGGTGAGAACTACAGGGGTCCACATCAGAAACACGGGTTACCAGACCTACTGGAAGATGCATCAGATCAGAGAAATGAGGAAAGCAATTGTTGGCTAAATATAATACTTCTTCCAAATGAAGCGGTAACTTACGCTGGAAGATAAGGCTCTGAACAGCTTTTTTTAAAAGATAAACTGCTAATTATAAATATCTGCTCTGTGCCTGAGTTCAGACTGCTACTATGGCACTTTAACACACCCTGATGGCCAATTTGTATATATGTCTCAGACTCCAGTGATTAAACACCAGTACTGCACAGCAAAGAAAACAAGCAACACTGCCCCAAGTTCAAATGGCCACAGAGAAGGGATCAAAATATCAAAGGATACCTTGTTACAGCTTACTGCTAGTTTTATTTACTTTCACCTCATGAAATAGCATTAAAGACAGTCATAATCTTTCCCATTTCAGGGTAGAAATATTAGAGAATCTGCAGGAAGGGCCACAACTCTTTCCTATGCAAGTATAATTAATTTTATAAACAATAGCAGTTTTAAGAGCCAAATCAAATTGTTTTCTGTTAGTACTGTGTGATTAACAGGTCTCCATCTATGAGGAGCAAGGAGCCAATGCTCAATGTACAGATTGTACTTATCAGTCTGATCTAACAGGTGCCTGCTGAGAGAGAAGTTCTGCCCAGGACAAACAACAGGTTAAAAAAAAGCACCAAAATTAAAGGGCAAAAAATCATTGCCATAACAGTCAGACAGCTGTGCTCCTTCCCTTAAGTTAAACTTGTTATTTTTCAAACTGCTGAACTAATTCAGCTCATTACCCCATCTGAAAAAGTGTTGTCTGCCTTCACGTCTGAAAGCTGCAGTAGTGAATTCCTTTGGCTGTCTCACACATTTTAGATCATCTTATCTCAAGCTATTTAAGAACATGAACCTAGCTCTCAGAAGGTAGCAGAGTCTTAAAAAGTCAGTTTGCAAATGCACCTTTAGAGGTGGATTCTACATTTCTCTCACTTGCAAAACAGTTAAGCCATTAATTGGTGGTGAGAGGCTGGACATTCCCCGGCCATGGCACTCACAACAGGCTTTGCTGCTGCTTTACCTAAATAACACATAAGAGTTTGTACAGATTCCTTAGAAATATGTCTGTATATATTTCAACAGAAAAAGCCTTCAGTGAAGTTCAAACCCTGCACAAGTGACCAGTGCCATTGGGAAAAGAGCTTAAACACATTCCAGTACAGCGAACTACTTTCAGATACAGAACTTGTTTCCTGATGTGTGAAAGCTTAAAAGATATAGCATAAATGGAAAAAGAGAAGCAAGGTCCATACCAAGCAAAGTGTTGTGGACAGAATAGCTATTACTGACCCATCCAAGAAGGCTTTTTGCATTTGTGACGTGCTGTCATCCTGTTCTTTGGGAAATGTGGACATTTTGAGAAGAGCAGCACCGTTATGGCAAGACCAACACCAAATCTGCAGAAAGACATTTACCAGGTAAGAAGAATTAGTAAACTGTCTTATATAATGTATTTGCTCAAGTGATTGAGTGATTTCAAAATTTCTCTGTGCTTTTGCTTCACTGAGTTTTTACTGTATTTAATAACACCATCAATAGAAGTAAACTCCTACACCTGCACCAAAATTACATGCCTGAGCACACTACATTACTACTTGCAAGTTTTAAGTTAGGCTTTACAAAGACACAGGGTAATATAAAATGTCAAATTATGCCAAAACATTACTTTCCCAACTTTCCTCACAGTAAAAAAAGATCAAAATGTCTATGGCCAAATTATGTCAGAATATATGCCACAAGATAGAACATGTAAGTAACATGTATATTTATTATCCATCAGTTTCTCCATGCAGATGGTAGGTTTTTCTAATAGTTCAGACTTGAGATAAATCACATTTGTTGTACTGATGTTTTTCCATGTGAACTATGCATAAAGAGTAATCTAGGCACATGAAATAAAGTATTAAACAGTCCACAGCTGAATCAGATGTCATGGTCACAAGTATTTCTTGTGGCAAATCAGTCCTCAGAGCTTCTTACTTCCCTTTACACATAGTTTCCTCATTCATACTTACTCCTTGAAGCTCTCAAGATGATCTGTAAACTTGCATTTAAACAGGGAGTAAGAATCAAGTAAGAATCATTTTCATCAGGAATATTACACAAATGAAATCAAGAAATTCTGCTACCAATTTATAGTAACCAAGAAGTGCACCTCAGAAAGACACAGAAACCTCACAACCATCAAGAGTGGAAAAAATTACTATGCTGTTCTTCCACTGCTTTCTCAAACCAACTTAATATGGTCCAGCTATCTTGACACTAGCCTCACAGAAACAGTTTGGAAATAATTAGAAGAACTCTACAAGGCCTCTGAACAGTGGACAGCTACAGATGTTGTCATCTATCTGGGTATCTGTAAGGCCTTTAACATGGTTACCAACAACATTCTTCTTTCAAAATTGGGGAGACAGAGATTTGATGTATGGACTGTGCAGGATGAGGAATTGGTTGAATGGTCACATCCAGAGTAGTTGTCAACGTTCCAATGTCCAGATGGAGATGAGTGATGAGTGGTGTTCCTCAGCAGTCTGTACTAGGGCCAGGGCTAATACCTACATCAATGACATCAGTCAGTGAGAGCAAGTGCACTCTCAGCAAATTTACAGATGACACCAAGCTGAAGTTGTTTGACAGAATGCCATCCAGAGGATCCTGGACAAGTTCGAGGAGAGATCCACAGGAACACCATGAGGTTTAACAAGGCCAGGTGCTGGTGCTGCACCTGGGTCAGGGCAACCCCCAGTAACAGCACAGGCTGGGCATGACCAGACCCAGAGCAGCCCTGCCCAGAAGGACCTGGGGGTGCTGCTGGGTGAGAGGCTGGACATGCCCCGGCCATGGCACTCACAGCCCAGAGAGCCAAACGTGTCCTGGGCTGCATCCAGAGCCCCGTGGGCAGCAGGGGAGGGAGGGGATTCTGCCCCTCTGCTCTGCTCTGGGGAGACCCACCTGGAGCTCTGCATCCAGAGCTGGGGTCCCAGCATGGGAAGGACAGGGAGCTGCTGGAGTGAGCCCAGAGGAGAGACACAAAGCTGGTCACAGGGCTGAAGCACCTCTGCTGTGAGGATACACTGAAGAATTTGGGTTGCTCAGCCTGGGGAGCAACCAGACAAAGCTTTGGGGAGACCTTTTTGTGGCATTTCATTACTTAAAGGGGGCTTATAAGAAAGATGGGGAAGACTTTTTAATATGTCTTGCTATGATAGGACAAAGGGGTAATGGCTTGAGACTAAAAGAAGGTAGATTTAGAACTACATATATGGAAGAAAGTTTTTGCATAGAAGGTGCTGGAACACTGGATGAAACAGGATGCCCACACAGGTGGTACATGCCCCAGAAACATTCAAGGCCAGGTTGGACAGGGCTGCACCTAGGAGAAGATGCTTTGGTTCATTTCAGAGGGGGATTAGACTAGATGATGTTTAAAGGTCCAAACTACTCTACAGTTCTGTGAATGCAAGATGGAATAAAACACCCCAAACACTTCTGTTTCTATGTAAGAGCCAGTGTTATAGGTCTCTGACTCTCTGAGAAAAACTGAACCAAATTACTTTGACCTTTAGGCAGGACAGTACATACAGTACTATCACCTCCATGGACCAATTAACTTAAGAGCACAAAACAAATATGGTTTTCCTTGTCAAATTTAATGGACACACAACAACTAAGGTAAGACCTCACAAGTGAAACTACTTTGCTCCTTGTTTCCATCTTCTCTGCCTTACTGGTTCTTGAACTACAAGGCAGGAAGCCAAACCCAGCTTGCTACAGGCTGCAAACCAGTATATTTAACCTGATTTTCTGTTGGACTGGTAGAACTAGTTTTTCAGTTGGGCTACCTGACTTTGTAAAAACGCTGCATCATCACAGCCATAGCACTTACCAGATCCCAAGCCAGGTAACTGGAGGTGTTCAGCTACACCTTACTTGCACCATCTTCACCTCAAAATACAAACCGCATTTCAAGGCCTACATCTTGCCCCTGCCAAATGCCACTCAGCAGTCTCATAAAAAACAGGCTGATGGACACACAGGCAAGTAATATATGTATGCTATAAGACATTAAAAAATGGGAACTGTGAACAGTAAATACATATTCTTCTGTTATGTTATGTTCAGTGAAATATGTATCAAGCACTTCTCTTTCCAACATCTGTTTCCCTTCTGTAGATGACCACATGTAAACTGTTAAAAACAAGTTCTGAAAACAAAATCCAGTAACATCTGCAATGTTAATTGAAATTTTGACTCTGTAAGAGTCTTACCCTCGGCCATGCACATATACTTACAGGAATGCCTCTGCCTTCATACTTCAAGATACTCTCTTCAGAAATGCATATGGGAACAACAAAATATAAAGGCAGCCTAAGACAACAAAGAAGAGTTTCAACAAAGAAGAATCTCCAAGCTCCTTTTAATGATGTTGATGTTCTACATCAAATTCTATTTATATATTCACCTTGCTACAATAATGTTTTCTACTAGGTAATTCTATTGTCTTCAAAACTGTCCCTTTATTTTCAGCTGAATAAAGCTTTTTTCCCAACCTTGAGATCTTAACTATTTTCACTGCAGCACTCTGCTGCCTTTGCAAAGGTGCAATTAACTGTAACCTCTAAGACTGATTGCTAAGACCACCTTGGTTCTTTCATGCTTTGTTGTTTCAAAAGATACCCTTGCAGTATTAAATGACTAGTTTTGTTTCCATGCCTGTTAAGCAGTTCACATCCTAATTCAAGAATGTCATTTAATATAGCAAGGATTTCCAGCATCAACCAACACTATTTATGTTCAAGGCCCAGAGCAGCAACGAAGGTAGGTACTTAAATTCATTTTGGGTCTCCCAAGAGAGTTCTAGGATAAATAGTTAAGGCTCTGAAATACCAGTTTCCAAGGTCTGTGAAATTGTTCAAGATTTGACTACGAAACAACCGTAGAAGTACAACACTTTGTATACATCCTAAACGGCTTGCCAATAAATGTTACTCAGCTAAACTGGGGGCCAAGCTCAGCTAAACTTACCTAACCTTCTCCTAAAGACAACACAATTTAACTTCCACCAGCACACTTTGCAGATTTACTTTAAACTAGTTACCTTTTCACCACCCAGCCAACTAAAACAGTGGGAAATATCCAGTGCATGTAATGTGAAATTTTACCACAGTAAAGGTACAGGACTGAGAAATACTCATTAGGATGACATTGACAGAAGCGTAGGTCCCAGACACATATATTTTCTATTCTCCACTCCTAGATATACTCAGAACTTGATTTGACCAATGTCCTGAGTAGTCTGAACCTAATGTTGAAGTTAACCCTGCTTCAGCCAGGGGTTGTGCAGGATAACCTCCTGAGATTACAAACCAAATTATCCCATAAATAAAAATGGAAAACAGGTCCTAAAAAAAATCCTAAAAACTGTATAATCCCCAGCATCAAAGGTAGCACTGGTTTTCACAAATCCGAAGTTCACTATGAACTAGGGCAAGCTCACTTTTCAGAGACTCTGTAGCCTTCATTGGTGGTCACTGCTTTGTATCTGACATTCCCTTTGGTCCGCTCCAACTCATCACGCCAGTCCTCAAGGGTCTCAAACATCACAGTTTGGTTTCTCCCATCTGTCAGATCAATAATAAATATTAACTTCGCAGACTGTCAGGAACTCTAACACAAAAGCAATCCTAAGTAAGCCTCTTAGTTCCTACTAAGGAAAGCAAGCAGAACCTCTTGTACAGAAAGCCTCAAGTCAGAGCCAAAATACCTTTGTACAACCACACCGCCTCTGTTTGATCTTTAACAACAGCAATATTCTGTCAAATACTGCTGTGACTAATAACTTCAGCAACAGTTTCTCCTGCAGAAACTAGTTGTTACAAAACTTCCTTACAGCTGGGGCTGTCCTCACATCCAGCCTAAAATGCAGGATACTATGTAGCAAATATAATTTTATACAAATGTAGCTGATTGAAAACTAAACCTGTAGTTGAAATACAGAATTAAAAATCATTCCAAAAACCTTTCTACAAAAATTTCAGATGTTGCATTTCATTTAAGGTTATTTTTTTTCTCAGGAATAGTTTTGCATTGAATAGAACATCTCAGGCACTTAGAGCAGAAATTAGTTACACCAATTCAATCTCAAAACTTTCAACTGAGAATCTTCCCTGTCATTCTACTTAACCACCACAGAAACAGTTAAGACAGCAGCTTGATTTAGCCTCAAATCTTATATAATAACCATATAATTTATGGAGTAATGTCAATTGTTTTAAGCACACATCCTAATTAAGTAACATTCTACAACATCAGTTAACACTGAAATACCAAACAGAACTATAATTTCCATGAAAGATACAATGGCAACTTGAAACTTTCCACTGTAAGAAGATAAGGTAGATGAAAAATTTACAGCTCAGAACAGAACATTATTGATGAGCTCCTGGAGACAAGATTTTAGAGGTATCAGACTCTGAGAGGCAAAAAAACCAATTTCTACAGTCTACTTGCCTTATCCTGTAATAATTTTATGAAGAATGACACCTAGCCACTTACTACTGAGATCAGCTATTAAAATGGGAAAGAGTTCTGGGACAGCACTTCGATGTTGCTTTAAAGAGAAGGCTTCTCCCAGGGTCAGTCTCAGCCTGGACAAGCTTGCAGTCTTTCCATTGTTTGTAGCTGAAACAGAACACCAGTTTCAGGTGAAGCCTGCAGGAACTACCTGAGCCAGCAATGTGCCCTTCCTTGCAGCTCACAGACAGTGTGTTCCTGGGCTGCATTAGCAAAGCCACTGTGTACCAGGTGAAAGAAGCCACCGCTGCTCTCAGATGGACGGTCGTGCCCAGTGCTGGGCTCCCTTCCTGTCAAGGCTCCTGGACCAGGCTCAGTGAAGGCCCTCTGTGATCATTAAAGGGCTCAAAGCACCAGACATGAGGAGAGACAGAGCTGGGACCATTCAGAAAAGAGTGCTCAGCAGGGGCCAATCTCTGTGTCTATAAACGCTGGGGGTGGAACAGGGGAGGAAGAGTACAAAAGATGGATCCAGACTCAGTGACTTGACAGGAGGCAGTTATGCACAAGCTGAACTACAGGAAATCCCACTTACACGTATCAGTAACACTTTTCACTATGAGGAGAGTCATACAACTAAACTGACTGTCCAGAAAGGCTGTGGAGTGTCAATACTTGCAGATACTCAAAACCCAACTGGACATGACTAAGCTTGATGCAGTTAACCCTACTCTGAAGAGGGGCATACGGACAAGAACATGACTAGATAATCTCCAGAGACTTCTTCTAACCTCAATGATCCTGAAATTCCTTGATGTATTTTGCTAAGTGTTTGATTAATACCTCGTATACATCAAAACCTCCCTCTGTGAAAGAAATTAGCATTGCTGGTGCACTAAGGATCAGGTTCCTAATTCAAAACAGCGCTATTATTTCAACTAAAGTCTGAATTACAGAACGTTAGAAAGTACACTGACAATTTTATATCCTAAATTTTGCAGCCTAATGTATTATTCAGCTAAGTTTGATCAAGTGGTAAGATTATGTAATAAGTCAGATATAAGAGGAAGTTAGATGCCTTGCAAAGCTATGCTTTTTTGCAATTGGCTGAAAGAAGCATATTGCTTGCAAATAAGAGAAAAAAGGGGAAATACTTTCTCATAGGATGCCACTGCAAATGCAGCAATTTCAGAATTAAGAGCAGGAAGTCTGATTCACAGCAGTAACAGTGAAAAAAAACCACACTGATAAAACAAGCAAAGTATTTTCTAGATGAACTACATGAAAGGCATTTGCACATTTTAGCCACAGTAAGTCTTCAACCCCGGGATGTTATTCCTGCTTGGAAAATTTCTCTGCAGCTTCCTGGGGGACACCAAAACCAACAGGAGACAATTTAGAGGTTTTTAGCAACATGCCTAACAATGTACTACAAAAGAAAAATTAATCTTTTGAGGTTACCTGCCAGCAGGACAAAGCCATAACCTGAGCACAAACTGAACTACAGACCTCCCAGACTGCTTAATGAACTAACTGTGCAACAAACAGAGTTTGCAAACCTGTGTTGTTACCTGTGTTGTTTGGAGCAGCTGATGCATAAGAGAACAGAAACAAACGTTTAAGCAGCTTAGGAGTCTGGCTGTGATGAACTATACCACTGACAATCTAAAAAAGAACCAAAAATTAACACCCAAACACACACCAAGACTGTCAGTGTAAAAAAGTTGGTTTTTTTTAAACCAACCCTCCATCCAGATTTTAAAGAAAACTGATGGGTTCTATGCCCACCAGCTGAAACCTGACTTTCAGGAAGGTTTTTTTGTTCTCCACAAGACACTGTACCTACTTCGCCTAAGTAGTATTATATATGTTCAACCTCCAGAATTACTTTTATTTAAATAAAGTTGGTTGACTCTTAGTTTGGAGTTCAGACTAACTTGTCAAAAACCCTGAAGTTATCAGGAAAGTCACACTTTACTGAAGTCTAAAATATAACGAAATTAGATGTCACAGTTTTACAGCTTGCCTGAGCTGGAGCTAATTTCCTGTAGCGCCCCCAAGTTCCAGTTTTCTTTAAAGAGCCTCTGCCCCATCTTTTAACTGCTAAGCACAATGAAATGTTTAATGAAATCAATATTTTACTTTCTGTCTTAGTTGGAAATGATCAGAAAACACTTCCAAGTTTCAGGGATCTCTCAGCATCAATGTCATTCTTTCCTCATCCTCACAACACAACACAACATTAAAAATAGAAAAGCCTATTAAGTTACTATACATACTCTTTTCACTTCCTCTTCTTTTGTGTATCTCAGGCAGAAGTTAAATACTCTAAGGTCTTTACAGTAGATAATTAACTTCTCTGGGTATTTTCTTAGCTGTCCTGTTAGAAGTTTCTTTTTCTCATCATAAACTGCAAAATTAAAAAGTGAAGTAAATATCAAAAAGGTACTCATATGTTGATAAAGTTGTCCCTGACTTTCCAGAATTCTCAAGAAACCAGTTCAAGTCCAAGTTTTCTCAAGACAAAACAAACGTCCTGCAACACAGCCTGGCAAGCTCTTGTGCTAATAAACTAAGCCTTTTCTTTTAAAACCCATTATATTACTTTATATAAGGTAAAAGGCAAATTTGCAGCAAACCAGCTGCTCAGTGGTCCTGTCTGTTCACATTCTGACTGCACTAAGTTTAAAGTTTCAAGATACATAAAGAACAATTTAGTAGTTTTACCAAAGGGGAAGTCCCCAGACATCTGAGATCATTTCAAGTTCTTTAAAAATATTTTTTTTAACCACCATGAATTCCCCAAGGCAAACTGCTCAATTCTCTTTGAGGATGCCCCATTTCACAACTTAAAGTGCTGCCAGCTGCGCCACTGTACATAAAACTAAAGCATCTCATAATCATCTCCACTGGTCTGCCTGAGTTCACTGCTTCACAAATCCACACCACCATTTACAAACACTATGAATACTCATAATTAGTCCAAGAACAGGATTCTTAATAAAGCTTTCCCCTACTTAAATTATTAGCCTCATTCTCATTTATCATTTTTAGCAATACTGGCACATCTCTAAGCCCTGATGCAAAGCACTTGATTTAGCTGGCAATTAAAAAATCCTTTTCTATCTTCTTTAATATGCTGAAGACATCATGAATCTCAAAAAACAAAGTTCCCTTAGACAAACAAAAAAAAATTGTTTGAGAATTCGGTACCAGTGCTGCTACTGCTCAAATAAAGTGAATACATCCATATTTATAGAAATAGTTGACACATTGGAAGATCCTTTCCCACCAAATTTAGGGACTTTTCACTGAACACACTCTGCTTTGAATGGCTGTATTTTAAAGGAATTATTTTGTCTGTTGCAGTAGACAATTAATCAAATTAATTTAATCAAATAATATAAAATTAATTTGACAAACTTGAGGGATTATACTGGGTTCTGTTAAATTTCTTATCTGTCATTTCATCATTAAATATAACTGCAGCTGCTTTTTTAAAATCCATTGGTTTCCTTAAAAGGATATACTTGTACATGGAGCATCAGCACCCTANCTCCATATATTTGATCTACACATTGCAGAGTTATATCATTCTCTCCTACAATCTTATTCTTAAATTGTGGTTCCTAGAAACATTAAAAAAAAAGTAGAAATGTCACACTACAGCATCACCTTCTGGCAAGTAAAGGCTTTCCATACATTGTTTTAATATCAGCATTATTTCTTATTCTAATAAGCTGTATAAGGCAGGACACTGAAGAACAGTTATTAAAATACAGACAGATACAAGTTACACACACAATATAGCTTTAATTCTCAGCAATGCTTGGAAC
>VZUA01099420.1:4136-23525 GCA_013401035.1 Horornis vulcanius | reverse complement strand
GGGCGTGGCCCGTGTCCCTCAGCGGCCGCGCCGCCTCGGCTCTCGTGTGTGTGTGTGTGTGTGTGCCTGTACCCGGGGAATGCCCCGCATGGGGTGTGTGTGTGTGTGTGTGTCTGTGTGTCTGTGTGTCTGTGTGTCTGTGTGTCTGTGTCTGTGTCTGTGTCTGTGTGTCTGTCTGTGTCTGTGTCTGTGTCTGTGTGTCTGTGCCCGGGGAATGGCCCGCACCGCTGTGTTCCCGGCATGCGGGGCGCGGCTGGGGCCAGCAGGGATCTCCCGCCGGCTTTTATCATTTCGGCGTAAACACGAACCTTTGTGTGTAGCTGCAGGGACCTCCCGGTCCTGGCCTGTTCCTTGATCACTTCCATAGAGTCATAAAATCGGAGAATGGTTTGGGTGTAAAGGACCTTGAAGCTCATCGGGATCCAGCCCCCCGCCATTGGCAGGGACACCTTTCGCCAGGCTGCTCAGAGCCCCATCCGTCCTGGCCTTGAGCACTCCGAGGGATGCGGTACCCACGGCTTCTTTGGGCAACCTATGCCACTGCCTCACCCCCCTCACAGGGAGGACTTTCTTCCTAATATCGCATCTAAACTTCGTTTAACTCACCTATTGCACTGTTTCTTACTCGACTGCCAAATGCCTGTGTTGTATCTGCGCACACTTAGAAGGCAACCTAGCATTAAGGAAAATCTAAACAAGGCATTGAGATGCAGAGTGTTACTTATGGCAGGGAAGTGCAAGAAAAATGACGTAAAATGTGCTTTCCATTAAATAATCCTCTAAACCCTCACACTGTGACTGCTGATATATCCCGAGAAGTCCTCTGCCCATGGCTTATTTAATGTGTTACAGCCACGGCCACCCTGGAATGCGGTCTTTGGACACTGTATAATCACAGCTGTAAATATACACCAGGTTTAACTGGTATGTAGGTTACTTTTTAATGTCTCATTTTTATATGAATACAGAACAGTGCAAATACTGTAAATGGCCTGTGGCAATGCAGCAAGACTACCCAGCAATTCAAATGGTGAATGGTAACCCAGGTGACAATTTGTGCACAGAGTAGATTTTATGGAAATATTTTTACAAAAATAAAACATACTTTATGAACTTCAGTAGACCATAGGACATGAATACAACAGTTCCTTCAAATATTAGTGATAAGCACTTTTCATATCATTCCCCCCTCTTTTTGTTTAAATACTTCACTTTATTTACCTTACTCCAAACACAAACCTAGGAAAAATACACAAGGAAGAAAAATGATTACATGGAGTTATAAAACAGCATTTATAAAAGTTAAATGGAGTGACTGTTTCAATTCAGAAATAAAGCAATTTCCCTGTTTTCAGAGTCAAGGAATGAGAACTCTTTTGGGCTTAATCACCATTTCTCTGGGGAAAAAAAAAATCAAAAAACAAAAAACAATCAAAACAACCCAGAGATTAGCTTTCATTGGTAGTTTTACAACAAAGGCTATTCTGGTATGGGATCCCACGCTGGAGAGGTCTCATGTTTCACTCCACAGCTGCTTTCACATAATTCCGTACATTGCATATGACCTCAGCTGCATAGGTCAAAAGTACACCCCATGGGATTAAACTGGTGCAAATCCAGGGTGAGGGGAAATGTGGGACACCAGCTCTGTGCTCTCTAGTGTATTAAAGTACTAAAAGAGAATAGCATGTAAAAAAACCTTTTAATGTACCTGAATTTAGAGTGGGAATAACATGAATACCTCAGCATGCCATGAGGTTTACAGCATACTAAGGCAAAAACCAGCTACTTACTGACATAACATTTTTCAAAGAGGAAGGGATGTTTTGACACCAGGCCAGAGTCTTAACTGCAATGGGAAGTGCAAAAGGAGCCTTAATTCCCACACAGCACATGGGAATTCATTCTTCATCTTGTCATCAAAAAAGCCCTACATAAAAAGATCTGAATGTAACTGCTATTCTCTATCAGCAAAATATCCCCATGGTGGTGAACAGAGAGTGCTTCGTCCTGGGGTTTGCAAATTGTGTGGGACTGAACCCATTGCAGAAGGGATTTGAAGACTTTTTGTTAGAATTTGAGGGCCAGATTTGGATGCCCCCTTAAGTCAGTATGTTCATATGGAATGGAAGAAATAAAGCTATCACAAGTAAGTTAACTTACTTATGAGAAGAACATTAGCTTCTGAAAGGGCCAGCTGCAACACTGACTCTGTGCCCAGCGGATTACCAAGCTCTGAGGACTTCCATGTTCTTCCCTTTCCCCAGGAAGAATGATGTATTCTCAGTTGCTCTTCTAAAACCTGGAACGTCTGTGGGGAGCACTCATAGAAGTCAACTTCAGCCCTGCCACCTCATCTCTGTAGATTCCTCTTGCAGACTGTAGAGGGAAATAGGCAATGGGGCCAGCAAATAAATTGCTTGTTCAGAAATAGCCTCGGAAGATTCCAGTGCAGTGTTCAGAGCACCTCAGGAAGTTAGCTTGGCCTGGCTGAAGTTGGCCTTTCAGAGTGCTCTCCTTCCTGCCCTTGTCTTTATACACCACCCCCCCACCCCCCATAGTCATCTACTGCCTCTCACTTACGTATTTACATATTTACATTTTTGTCATTTTAGTGTGGTCCCTCTCTTCAGCACTGTCATTCTGTAGTGCTCCAAATTGCTCCATACCAATGAGGAAATAAGACAGTTCAGTGATGTTCAGTCATTTGGGATTGTTATCTTCACTAATAAAGACGTCTAAAATGAAATTTCTACAACAAACTGAAGCTCCTGGAATGGTGTATTAATAGGATCTGTCTTCCTCTGTTTCTTCTAAATGGGAAGGGTTGTTCCATGCTGCTGCAAATGACTTTCAGTCCATTAAAAATACCCAAAAAACCAGAGAGTTTCAAATAATATGCTTTAATTTTGTTCAATTTTATATGTATATCAATGACAATCATGCAAATTTAGAAGAGTAAAACTTTTCAAAAGCCAAGTTCTAGATTGTCTGTAGTGGGTGAAGAATATATGGCATTTAACTGTTGCCATTTCATCCTTATACTTTTCTCTTTCTAGAAGTGCAATCACAGTATTGAATGCTGTCTGCAGACGGGAAACTCACAGACCAGCTCTGCTCTTCATATAAACGCCTTTGTTTAAAAAATTCACATGCTATTAATTTGAAAAATTCTTTGAACTAAATTCTCAGCTGTGTGAGAATTCACTCTCAGGCTCAGTGGCACGACAGCTGATGGAAGGGAGACTTGAAGGAGCTGTTTGCAGCTTCTCCATCAGTTTTCTTTCAGTGATACTCTGAACTGCAAGTTGTATGTCATATTTTCCTTTGTGGCAGTCAGCATTTCCTTGGCTATGGGAAGTAAGTATCCTGGGTAAGGCATTATCCTAGGCCGTATCTGGAGCACAGTTGGTGAAGATCACTGAACGCAGCTCTTTGTATCATATCTCAGCTTTTCTGAGCCTTGGCCTTTGTAAACCTTGATGCCTTGGGGAGTGCAAGTATACAAGGACAGCAAAAGGTGCTTGGACCTCAGGGGGTGCAGGCCACTGTGTGTTGTGGATGCTTTGGTGTATGTTGGACAGATGTAATATTTTTTTTAAGCCATTTATGAGTGTTGAGCAAACTTGCATGACTATCTATATCTAGTTTCTACTCCTCATTTCCTCTTTTTGAAGAAAATAGAGGGAGTCTTTGCCATGCTGAAGACCTGCAAAGTCACAGGTGTGCATAATTCCCATTCCAGAGTGGTAAATCAGAGGCAGGAATGTGCAGCTGTGCTCCCCTTTGAACTCTCATAATGGCTGGATCCAGGTCTGGACACTACTTTTAGTACATCCAACTCCAATGGCGACACAGGTAAAGAATTTGAAAAAGCAGCTCAAAAGAGGATCTCAAAAAATTACCATTTGTCAATGTTCAATATTTCTATTCAGAAAATCTACCTGGGGGTACAATTTGATTTTTCTTATTTTCACATTTGTCTTACCAGAAGAACTGCACCTAGGTGTGCAAATCTGGGTATTTCTGTTGTACCTGTACAACAAGTTACTCTGACATTTCACAGAGCTTTGCAGATGCTCGTGTGTAACTCAGAAAGGAGGAGCTGTCCCAAAACTGCTGGATTTACCCTGAGGATACAGAGATCTGCCATGCTTGGTCTGATATTTCCTGTTTATACTGTTCAATTAAGTAACTCAGTTTAGGACTTTAGTATTTCAAACATTTTAAGAGAACATATAAACGTGGCTGAAATCAGTATCCAAGAAATATAGAAGGTTTAAGATGAAGCTGGGGGTCAGATTACTGGGAAATCAGGGAAAAAATCAGAAATGAGGAATATGCTGAGATGTCCTGTGGAAAAAAGTTAACAAAATCAGTCTATAGACAGCCAGCACCTTCTTTAGACAGGCTAAGAAAATTTTCTGTGAAAAGTAATGAATACTAATTTTCTGCAAAGTTAGACAAATCTAAATCTAAAAGAAAACCAAAAACACAACCCAAAAAAGAGAAAAAAAACAAAAACAAAAACAAAAACAAAACAACAAAACCACCACAAAACCCAAACCCATAAAAGGGTTCTGCTCTAAGATACTACTCCTAATACTGTATTCACACTGACATTTTCATTTTCCATTACTTTCCATGTCCTTCAGGAATTAGTTTTCAAACTTGGTTCAGATTGCAGTCTGTCACCTTTGAGTTGAGCTCATTTTTGAAGTATATGGTCAGAGACTGTAATGTTGTCTTATATAAAATTTTATGTTTCATCTTTGTTGCAGTGGCCTTTCTCTACTGATTGTGTTGTGTGTTTCAATTTTTTAAGCAGTTTTCTACTCCTCATTGTGAGAACCTAATCTCTCTGGGTAAAGAGAAAGCAGATATATTCTAGTTTTCCTCAGCTGAAATATCTGGCTGTGATTTCCTCTTCCATCCCACACCTCAGTCCTGAGACGCTATGTGCCCAGCTCTTCCCTGAAGGTGGTTGAAGAGATACAATATTTATCTTAAGTGAAATCATCAGGGATGTCCCACATGGGCACACATCATGATTCGGATGGAGAACAGCAGTTCCTTCAGGGGTAGCAATACACACCAGTGCCATTGTGTGTCCATCCCTTAATAACTGAATGCTTTTGTTCTACCAGGCCCTTCCAGAGCTAACCTTCCTAACCCTTCTAGCCAGGAAGGTTCATCTGCCATTTGGGACATACGGTTCCAAAACATGCACACCAAGAGTGCAAGACCAAAGAAGAGTGCAAGACCAAATTAACAACTATACCACAAAGAGCGAGACAGAGGCAGTAACTGCTGAGAACACACCCTGGACCAGGGTGTTTATTTTAGTCATAGAGATGCAGCTGGGAATTAAACTTGCGGATGGAAGCCAAAATATTGCTGTGAGAGTTGTGAAAACTCAGGGAACAAAGCTGAACACACTGAACAGAAAAATCACCTTCTCTTAATAGCTACAAGTGGGAGAAGAGGACGTGAGTAACTTCTTAATACCTCTACTCACCCAGGAAAACATGGGTGTCACAAACAAGAATACAAGGGCTAGGGAGGTTCTCCACCTTTTTTTTGCTCTTTGGAAGCAAACACAATTACTTGTTTGTGGGCACACACAGACTTCTTTGTCATGTGGTGTACTTCTTTATTTTATTCTCCAAAATGCTGTGAACAGAACTTACTTCAGACTGGGTGTTTCTCATCCTTAACAGTACACAAATGGTGAGCCAAACCCCATCTGTATGGGGAAAAAGCCTACACCACTGCTGGACATGAGGCAAAGTTAAGTCAGGGCTCTCCTCTCACTCTTGTTTCTTCCAAACCTGCAGTCCAAAGGGAGATCCTAAGGATCATGAGCTCATAGATAACAAGTGGATAAATTTAAGTGTGGCTCTCCTGACATCAAAGGATGTGAATGGACCCTTCTGTCTTGGAATGAATTCCACAAAAGAAAAAAAGCAGCATTCACCTCCCAATTTGATGGGTGGTGGAAAAAATCTGCCAAGGTGTCCTTGGGCAGCCCTGATTGTTTCTTCCCAAGTCACTTCTCTGAATGCAATGTGAATTAAAAGTCCTTGGGAAAGATGTCCAGCTGTCTGTCACTAGCTAGGAATCTGGTCCATCTAGTTAAACAGCTGCTCTTGAGCAGGGCTCTTTCCTGCTGGGCATGAGGAGAAGCAAAGCAAAGCTAGTGAGAACCATCCAGTGTCTAAATTACAGGGTAAGGACGCATCAGTTCCAGCATATCCATGGGGAGAAATAATCGTTCTGAGGCCTACACAGTAACCTCTTCTCTTTGGGAAGGACACATACAGACTTGAAAGTTTTTGCTCACTATGCCCTGGCTCTTCTGGTCTTTTCTTCAGTAGTGAAAATTGTATCTAGTGCACGACTGCAGTGAAAAAGTGTGCTCATTTTACTTTGCCCGCCAGGGCCTTGACTTACTCTTGGCTTTGATTTCCTAATGCAAAATGCATGTGTGTGTCAGTAATCATGGATGTCAGGTAATGAAAGAAGCCATCCACCTCGTGCTGTCATCCCCACCTCCCATACAACTGTTGCAACTAACAAATCCAGCTCAGATAATCTGAGAAACAGGCACAAACCTACCCCTTCAGGAAGGCTACGTGTTCTTTAGCAGAAACTCATGGCAAAACACAAACATAAGTCTAGAGGTTTGATTTAGCTTCCCTTTACTGTACCTGACTTCAAAAAGGCCATTGTCTAAGCAAGGAGCACTTTTATTTGGCTAAGACATATGAGTCTTCAAAGCAGCAAATCTTGTAAAAGAAATCTCATAAATCCATGTATTCTTCCCTGTTAGCAAATGTTTCTGATTTACTAGAATATTTTTCTCTGCAATTGCTGTGGTTTTTATCTTCAGTCCCTTGGAAAGTTTCTCGACAAAATTTCCTAGAATTAAAATGCATTCATGCTAGAGTTAAAATATTCATGCTGATGTCCACATGGCAATCTGGCATGCCAAGATTGGAATTTGGAAACATTTTTCTTGAGGATTCCAGAAGTCACCTGCACTTCCAGAATTCCAGTTTTTTCTAAGGATATAGGTAATTTTAAATCTATTTTTTTCTGATGTGTGTTGAAATTTGTAGAGGGACTTTTCCTCAGGGAGAATATATAAACCAGCAGATGACTGGCAGAAATTTATTGCATGGACTTTGTCCCAAACCGCTGGGTTTCAGATCTGTGTTCTCTGAACACATCACTGCTTCTTGGGAAATACTTCAGCCCTGGCTACTCCTGTAACAGGAGCTCTGAACTTGTCCCATAGCTTGTAAATTGGCTTATCTTATGCCTTTGGATACACTGGAGAACTTGCTGGGAATGTTAGTTAAAGCATCCAGAATCCTGATTTATGATTTACCACTGTCATATAAGGAATGCTTATCCTGGTTCTATTGCCCTGAAATTACCCCTGACAGCAGCTGCAAGAAATTTTCCAAGAAAGATACTAGAAAGATACAACAAAGCCAAACCACACACTACCCCCTCACACAAAATTTTTATCAAAATGCCCCTCTCCTCCTGTTCTCAGTGATTTGCCAGATACAGTCTTTTGACACACATTTTATCAACGCCTCTTTATAACTCTTCTTTCTCAGGTTGCCTTCCTCAGTGGGAATCCTTACCTTGCAGAATTTCTTCTTGCATACCTCAGTGACTCAATATTGAATCTCTCTTCTCCCTTCTGCTATGCCTACTCTGACTTGTGTAATTTCTTTACACTCCTAAAGTATTTACTTCTAATTTATTCACGAGATAGTTCCTGCTGTGTTTCTAAACACTGCAGTCTCCTAATTCACTAGCAGATTTTATTTGGGGTTTTGCTGCCATGATGACTTTGGTGCATCGTTAAATAATTATTTTTAAATTATTTTAAAACGTATTCTTTAGCAATAGAGAGGAACACTGTAATAGCTAAAACATCACAGTTTTCCCTTCGTGCTTGTCACAGAAAGGTGAGAATAAACTCTGGCCTTTCAGTAGGAGCTGCTACTGAGGACACAGCGCTCTCTGCTGCTGGGAGCACACAAGGACACTTCAAACACAGCCCTGTGGATTTGCTGCATGAAATGGCACTTTCCTTTTTGGCTCTGGAGCTTTCACTTAGGTTTCCAAGTGTTTGGGGAAGTGTCCTCACACACTCTTTAACACTCTCCATTCACGTGCAAGGGAGCAAGGCATGGACTACAGATGTAGTTCAGTCTGTAAAGCAGCAGAGATGCATGAAAAGTCAGTAAAAACTCTTCAGCTTTTCCTTCAGCTTTTCCCGAAACACACTTGCCGATCATGGCATGTAACTTATTTTAACCCCTCAGTTCCACTGGCCTAAACCATTTCAGTCTTAAACTCCTCCCTCACCTGGAGTTTCTTTTCTCTTCTATGTTTTCATGGAGTGCTACAGTTGCTGCATGAGTGGCCAATCGTCCACTGGTCTTTGCTGAAAAAGAGCATTTCTCTTTGATTTCCTACACTATTTTTGGAGTTGATTGTTGTTGAGTATTGATGTAATTTTTTTCCTTCTTACCTTTGATTTGTAGCTCTCTAATTGCCTTTTCCATCTTGTTTCTTGAGTTGGACTAATTTAATTCTTTAGTTCTGTTCTTTCTGTTAGCATTTTTCTTCTTTGGTTTTGTTTTTTGCCCCACTTTTCTAATGGAGTGAAAATTAAGACGTTTGAATGCGAGAGCCTGCACCTGGGATGGGGTAATGCCAGACACGGGTATGGAGTGGGAGAGGAGTGGCTGGAGAGCTGCAGAGGGAGCTGGGGCTGGCTGGTGCCCGGGCAGCCCCGAGGACAAACCCCATCCCAGAGCACCGAGCACGGCACGGCCGGCCCGGACAGGCGATGGCCCCGCCGGGCTCCGCCTGGGGCGGCCTCAGCGTGGGCCCTGCAGGTGGAGAGGGATAGGAAGGTCCTTGAAGGTGTCCTGAGGAGGAAAACAAAGCTGGTGGGAGGGCTGGAATGAACTTCCTGTGAGGAGCAGCTGAGGACTTTGGGCTTGTCCAGTCGGGAGAAAGGGAGGCTGAAGGGTAACCCCACTGCTCTCTGAAGAGGGCAAGGGCACCGGGAGGTGCTGAGCTCCCCTCCCCGTAATCCAGGGACAGGACATGAGGGATCCATGAATCCAGCTGCACCAGGAGAGCTTCTGACATTAGGAGGCATTTCTATAAAGAGAGGGTGGTCAAGCACTGAAACAGCTTCTGAAAGAAGTGGTCGATGCCCCAATCTGTCAGTGTTCAAAGGCACTTGGACAGTGCCCTTAACAACATGCTGGAACTTGGCCAGCCCTGAAGTGGACAGGCAATGGCTGCAGGCCCCTTCCAACTGGAAGAGTCTGCTCTGTTGTATTTTATTCGCTTTCCACTTAGAAATAAAATAAACTATCAAAGTTATTGGTAAAAACTGGGATGGCATTTAATTATCGCAGACACTTTTTTAATGACAAGCACACTATGCTGCTGATACCACAATGATTAGCCCACTCTCCTAAAGTGGCAGTTTCACATGACTATACTGGCAACATCCTGGATCACTCTGGCTCCAGTTCTTAAATGTACCATGCTTTTCTTTCATGTGTGAAAATACGAAGTAGTTATCTAAGCAGTGACATTCTCAACATCCCAAGCCATGCTGAAGTATCCGTGTGGGACTGGCAGCTGTGGGTATGCATCTCTGAGACACCCATCCCCTTTTGGAGCAGCACATATTCCAGGAGCATGTAAAATATGACAGTAAACTCCTGTATTCAGGGCACTTTCATCTCTCCTATATTGTTCATTAAGTTGTATAACCAGATAATTACAGGTAAATTTAAATGTGTGCCAGAAGTGAAGTCTGAAGGCTGTCTTACCCAGTCTGATCATATATGCATACCACTGTTACAAACATAATACATCATGGAGAAAATGAAAGAAAAGAGGCTATATAACGTGCAAGGTTTATGATTCTTGTGTGGAAACAAGAGGCCTTTTGTCTCACTTTTCATGTTAAAGTAACCTTCTTACTGTAGAAAAAGCCATTTATTTTCTCTTAGTCAACTATTCCATTCTGCAGTCTTAGATTTTCAAGTACAGGAAACTAACAAAATCCACAAAGGTTTCTTGATGCCATTCTATATTTATTATGATTCAGGGTATCAACCTCAAACAGTAGTGATGCAGAACATATATGCAAGTATTAAAGCTAGTGGCTGGGCCTCTGCAAGTTGGTAGGCTTTAAACTACCCTGCAATAAATGCTGGTTTAAGAAAACACAAGTATTAAAGATGTCTCTAAATTATGACCCTTACCAACACAGGTATGTAAGGACCATGACATGTGGGAAGGTGTGCACTGTGCAGGGTCAAGATCCCCAGCAAGAGCTGCCAGTCCCTGAAAAACAGTGACTTTTGCCCTTGGTAGAAACTGGACACCTGTCAAGTATTATTAGGGCAGTGTTTCTTAAAATGCAAACTGTAAACAATCAGAAAGTTCAATAAGCAACAGCAAGTTTTTCTCACTTTCATAGTGGAATGGAATAAAACGTAAGAATACAGATTAACAAATATTTACAGAATGAAGCCTGATTTTTATTAGGATATAAATCAAAACTGCTGTAGTAAGTCTATAGATAACACTCCTTGGATTTTTTTTCCTCTCCAGGAAGACTAGCTATCTGTTTCAAAATCTGTGAAATACAATGCTGAAAGACAAAAAGATCTTAAAAGAATAAAAAGAATGTCTCAGGAGAAATTTAATTTGCTAGCCTTTTTTGCTAGAATAGCCAAATAGCTTACAGCTGTCATTAAAAAAAAAATACAGAAAACAGATGTTTTTGTTGAATCTATCACTGTACTTTGTAAAACTGAAATATAAATGCAAGAAATCATTGCTAATTGTGTCTACTCCCCACCATTATTAATGGTACGCTATTCAAATCTGCTTGGTTAGTCCAAACAACTCTTAACTGCTTAATAAAGAAATGAATTCGGCATTGTGTGACTACTTAACAGACTAATGATCAGCAGATATTCAACCAGCAACAAGAATGTTAAATATGCATACAAATTGTTGCAGGAATATTTAAAGTTGATTCCAACTGTTGGAAGTTTTCTAGGCAGAACAATTTTAAATACTAAAAGGTCTAAAAGTAGAAGCTAGAAATGAACCCATCACATTCAACAGTTCTGTAAATTTAACTGTTCATCTAGAATGTCATAAAACGGCAAGAAGTCGATGGACTATGTCTAACAGACTTTTCTAGCAGTGCCTTTACGCACAGATCCATGTGAAACCACACTGCTCACAGACAGGGCACACCTATGAACTAAGACAAGTCAAAGTTCTAAAAAGCTTTGAAGCAGAACAGCTCACATGTTCACTAACTGTTCCTCTAAGGTGAGCATGGGGGGGAATATCCTTTCTGTCAACATTTCCCTTTTGTGAATGAGGACTACAGCATTTGTGATTGTGGGATTTTACACACAGCACTGCTGGATAAAAAAATGTAAGCAGTGCTTATTAATAAACTACTAGCAGTACCAAAACACAGGGTATTAAAATGCTTATTTAGTCAGTTTTGCCTTCTTAAGTGCACAGTGTAATATTTAAGTCAAAGCTAGCTCTGTACTTTTGAAAATCCTTGTTTTTACATTCTTAGATTTGTTAACAAGAGTCAGAAGTTATCCATTAAAATGGGAAGGAACACCAGAAACTACAAATTCACCTTTCACCACACAGCACAAAAGTCATGGTCACAGCTTCATATTTAATGTGGAATCACTTTAAGTATACAATATGTCAAAAGATCCAGAAACTGGTTAGGAGCTAAAAGCCAGTAGAACAAAAATACAGAAAATCTAAAATACATCTTTGACCTTTTTAATCCTATATTTTAGGGTCACATTCCTGAATAGACAAGTTTGCCTTATGAGGAAAGAAACTTTGGTATGGAGTTGAAAGAGCCACATGAATAGCACCTGTAGCTTTCAAAATAAATAGTGATGGCTAACTAGACACGATGGCAACAAGATATCCCCTAGAACAAGCATATGCTTGGAGCTATGCATGAAGGCTGAACAAAACAACGAAATGAGTGTAATTTTTTAAAGTAACTGCAAAGCATTTCTGCTTTTCATATTTCTAATTATTTAGAAAGCTTTCCTACAATGAGAAAGCTTTACTTTTATATGCTAACCCCTTATAATCACTCCCTTGAAAATTGCACTCTGATGCTCGCAGAACACTATAATTAAGTGTTTTTCTTTTTAAGTCTTTAGATTCCCCTGTTTTTCTAAAATATTGTATTTTTATTCTATAGGCCCACGCTGGTTAGCACTAGATGCTGGGAACAGAAACATCCCCCCTGCTCCAATAGTTGCTTATTAAAAAGGTCAAAGATAAATTCGACCTTGAAATGGAACAGAATTTGGGCTTTTCTTAATAAACTGTATCAGAAATAACAAATTATCTTTGTCACATGAGATACTCTCCTACAGCCATCGATAAAGTAACTACCGGAATGTTAGTCTATATTAATCTGTGTTTTATGAGTTTGCAACAAAGCATAATACACATTTAACAGAGTAAGTGAAACTTCAGTTTCCCGTGTGTAATGAATTTTAGTCATTTAATAAATTTTAACTTTTATTTGTGTATTCCACTGTAGTGCTGTGACAACAAATCACACCTGTGTACCAGAGCATACATCAACAGTATGATGTAACTTTACTTACACCACTGCTATATTTAGATTTTTGAAAGAGACATAAGCATACACTATGGCCACAGCAAATAATTTTCTGGGTTTTTTTCTTTGATAACCTTCACTTCTTAAGTAATACTTCACTTTTAAAATTTGAATTATTGAAAAAAATCACAGAAAGTTTATACAGGAACAGATATAAGGAATAACCTCACAGGCACTGATATGACAAACATTTATTTTAAGGGCTGAGAGGCATTAATACCATATTGACAAAGTTGACTGAAAAGAATGACTAACTTTGTCTAAATGGAAAATGCCCAGCTTTGCTTGTTGAGAAAAGAAATTCAGAAAGTTATTTTTTGGCCTTGCTATGTCACAAAGTCAATCATACAAAGACCTATGCATTTAACCTAAGATAATAGTTTTAGAAGCCCTTCTATAAAAAAAAACCCCATCATGCAAATCTTTGATCAATTATGCAGCGGCTTTAAAACTGTTGCAAGACCATACTGTATATATTAGCTTTTATACTGCTAATGCACAACTAACAGCAAACTCGATTAGATTAACACAAATTTGTCTTAATTACACTGTTATATCACACTAAGGAGACAAATGCCACAAGATTGGCAGAAACATTTAATTCTGAGCACTCAAATGGCAGGACAATTATGTGTTGTAACCCCTTCACATTTAGGAAAAAACATGATCCTGCAGTCTCACTTTACAAAAAAAGAAAAGAAAACAACCTTCTTTAAAATATTAATTGGGAGGGGAACAGTTCTACTACCTAACACAAAGTAACTCATACAACTAGTGTCAAAGGCAAACAAAAATACTTCTAAATAAAAGGTCAAAATACACATAGCAACAGAAGCACAAATGCTGCATTAAATACAGTCAAGATAGGAAGACAATGCACTTGTTAATAAAAAAGACAAAAAAAATGAAGAAAATATACTAAAATTAGCAACACATTTAAAGAAAATGCAATGAGGGAAAACTATATTTTCCTATAACAAGTTTCCATTTGCAGTCTTTTCATCCATAATTTGTCTGGTACAGTACATCCAATTAAAATATTCAGAATCTCACAGAAGAGCTACGTTGTTCTCTTCCAAATCTAATTCAGAAGCTGGTTTTGGATGTTTTAAACAGACATCATTATGAATGAAGTAAAAGCAAGGCAACAAATGGACTTCTCATTACCATCAATATTAGCAATGATGACAAACATTTTTAAAAGTTATCATAATCTTTTTTGTCCTTCTTTCCCTCTGCTTCAAACCCATCAACCCCATCACTGTCCCTTCTCCTTTTACGATTATTATGGATGTTGAAGCGTTGATTCATCTGTGGTAACGGATCCATTCCTAGAACTTTGTGTATCTGACGGAATGCAAGGAGTCTCAGCGCAAACTATAAAAGTGGTAAAGAAAAGTTAATTGTGTTACAAACAAATGTCCATTTTGAGCACTTTGCCAAACAACTAGGGAAGAACATCAGTGATGTGTGATATTACACTTAGCTCTAATTATTCCATTATTCTGTCCCCCAACAAAGTCAACACAATAAAACGTGTATG
Source organism: Horornis vulcanius (assembly GCA_013401035.1). NCBI lineage: Eukaryota > Metazoa > Chordata > Aves > Passeriformes > Scotocercidae > Horornis > Horornis vulcanius. The sequence continues at coordinate 9,222 of VZUA01099420.1, read as the reverse complement.
TCATATTTGTTGCTTCTCTAAGTGCAGCATCTTAGCTTAATGTACATGTGTTTGGGCTTCTGGGCTTGCAGTGAAGCAGCCAAGGCTTGTCACATGTCACATTAGAGGCAGAAGCCTCTTAAACTGCAAGCATGAATGGTCATTAGTGTAATATGAATATTACACAGATGTATTTATAAAATTTCCAATCTAGTACTGCTGTACAGTAAGCCTGTTTACAGACATAGATCTAGATATACAGATATACATAAGAATGCTACAAATTGTTCAGGAAAATACATTTATTTCAGTGCAATAATGAACACTATGAACATCCTCTCCTCTGATTGGTTCAATGCCTGGCTTAAGACTGTAAGATCAGACTACATTCTGAGAAAACAAAATTCATGTCCAATATAAAGTTCCATTAAAAAAAACAGAACCAAAACAAAACAATCCAACAAATTTAGTTACTTCACACCTACATTCCCTTACCTGTGCGCTTGAAGTAATATCCTCTCGTTGCTGATCTGTCATTACAGCAAGTGTATCAAAAGGATCTTTTTCACAAGGGTCCAGAAGGCCAGGACCACCTACAATAATCAGGCTAATTAGTAGCACATCTTTACCTTATTACAAGCAAGATCACTGATTAGTTAAGTGTAAGTATACATAAAAGGTAACTTGCCTTTAAGGATGATTCCTGAAGATATACACTCAAAAACTCTTCTCAGTGCATCTCCAGGACTCTGTGGTCCAGTGGCGCTGCTAATTGCTTTTTCCACAAGCAACTCCATGGCCTAGACCAACAACAGGAGGATTCAGCCAAATTAGAGGATTGACTATGACAGAGTAAAGCTGATACTGTTCCTCAGTAGAGAACTTTGAAGAACATTACACAATGTAGAACACTTTCAGTTAAAATGGAAAGAAACCTGTTATTTTATAAAGATTAATAAAAAGAAAGGTGGTGCCAGATTAAGAATGAGTACTGATACCAGCAGCTGGTCACTGGTGGTGTCCCCCGGGGCTCAGTGTTGGGGAAGTCCTGTTTATTTATAGTCTGGATGAGGGAATCGAGAGCCCCCCCAGCCAGTTTGCAGATGGCACCAGGCTGGGTGGGAGTATTGATCTGCTGGAGGGCAGGAAGGCTCTGCAGAGGGATCTGGACAGGCTGGATCCATGGGCTGAGGCCGATTTTGGGTGGTTCAACAAAGCCAAGTGCCAGGTCCTGTCCCTGGGTCACAACAACCCCAGGCAGTGCCACAGGCTGGGACAGAGGGGCTGGAAAGCTGCTGAGGGGGAAAGGACCTGGGGGTGCTGATCACCAGTGGCTGAACATGAGTTGGAGTGTGTTCAGGTGGCCAAGAAGGCCAAGGACATCCTGAATGTATCAGCAATGGTGTGGCCCAGGACATGGGCAGTGACTGCCCCTCTGTACTGGGCACTGGTGAGGCCACAACTCAAATCCTGGCCATAGTTTTGGGCCGCTCACTGAGGTGCTGGAGTGAGTCCAGTGAAGGGCAACAGAGCTGGGGAAGGATCTGGAGCACAAAGTTCTGTTAAGAACTGCTGAGGGAGCTTGTGGTATTTATCCTGGAGAAAAGGAGGCTCAGAGGTGACCTTACTGTTCTGTATAATCACCTGAAAGGAGGTGTACCCACATAGGGGTTGGTCTCTCCTCCCACGTAACTGGTGATGCAACAAGAGGAAATGGCCTCAAGTTGCACCAGGCAAGGTTTAGATTGGATATTAGCAAAAAAATTTTGACTGAAAGTGTTGTAAAGCATTAGAACAGAGTGCCCAGGGAGTTGACAGAGTCACTATCCCTGGAAGTGTTCACAAAGCATGTTGATATGGCAATTAAGGGCATGTTTTAGTGGTGCTGGGTTAACAACTGGATTTTATGATCTTCAAGGTCTTTTCCAACCTGAACAATTCAGTGATTCTATGATGAGCATCATGCATATACAGGTAGACAACTTGTCCTGCCATTTTTGAGAGTATGAAACACCCTGGGACACTTGATTCTGTCAGCCACATGAACACATTACACAGTATACCTAATGAAACAGGATGCTGTAGAAAAACAGAAATAGCTTTTTCTACAAGAGTGCAGAAACTTATAACACCAAAAATTCAATGTTCTAAAAAATGCTTAATATCCTCACTAGTCCTTCAGTTTAGCAAAACTGAAGCTCACAGCAATTTTTCTCCTGGTTATCAACCAATACTAACTCAGATGTTAAACAAGTGTAAAAAAACCTCTATGACAAATATATTTTCTGAAATGTATACATAATTTGATGTTAGTTAAAATGGTTTAAACCATCAGCTGTACTGGTGTTTTTTTCTGTGAATATTTCCACTGTTCACTTTTATTAGACACTATTTTTTCCAGAAGAACCTATAAAGGTATTTGTAAAAGAAAGGACTAACTTCTCCTAGATCTCTTTCCCACAACTGGATGTTTCACTGCTACCTCTTTGGCAAGTTTAATTCTCAAACAATGGTTCTTTAGGTTTTTTGGAGGCACTTCTTGTTTGGACCTTGTCCTCCTCACCACATCTAGAGTTGTTCAAATGCTACCTTTTGTTCTTCCTTTCAGGGTGTAAATATTTATTGTGATGTATGTAAGTAACTACAGGCAGCGCTAATCACTAAGGGTGCCCATTCCTTTCTATTTTAGCTCCATTCAACTGACACATTTCAATTCTTGAGCATGTTATTTCCATACTCCCGCTGTATCAGTCAGGAATTGGCAACAGTAATTTAGATGTTTTCAAGTAGGAAACAAGGTGCATCAGTAAAGAAAAAAAGAGCAGATCTTAGATTTGTATTTATTAAAATCTAGTTCTTTTGTATTCTCATACAATACACTGAGGTCTATAACTCAGTCTTAGAAAAATGTGAATTATGTATCCTGGTGTTTACATGCAGAAAAGGCTGGAATTCAAATTTGAATAATGTGTAGGAACCTGACAAAATTCTTCTAATTTAGTTTTTACTTTAAGGCACATGAAATGCTACTACTGTGAACATTCAGGCTCCCTATTAACTTCTATTTTTACAACTACTTATGTTTTTTTTAAAAAAAGCTCTGTCATCTCTTTTGTTTGTAAAAGGTTTCTAGTATAGAGGGGTAGGAGAATGTCTGTATCCGGAAAATTGCATTTCTCCGATCTATGAAATTCCATCTGTACTGGCTGAAATCGCCACTTTCATTTTGTCATTACTTCTATCAGTAAGACTTCTCCTAGAAAAGAACAGCTGAGATCAGTTCAGTGCTGATCCATCCCACTGAGAATGCATCAGGTACTAGGAACAAATCAGGAACCACTCTTGGAGAGAACTGAGATGCAGCAAGGTCTGACACACTGCTTCATACCTCTCTTCCCTTCCAGATGTGCCTTGGAACACATAATGTGAGAATTAAGAAGCCACATTCCTTGTTCTTCACCCATATCCATGCTCTGTGTTGCAATAGTTGTAAGGACACTTTTTTGAAAGTATGCCAACATTCATTTTCTGGCAACTTAGTATCATAGTGATACTGAGAGAGCACTTTTTATCATCTTCTAGGCTGTATTTGTTTAGTGTATTTTTCATGAAACGCAGTACTGAAACTGGCACTAGTTTTTTTCTCTTTAACTATTTTTAAAAAGAGACATTACTACTCCATTTCCTTTCCAGAAGCAATAAAAACTATTAGAAGTAATTTAATAAAACTGTCTGCAAACTTAGAGGAGATGTAAAACATTTCTCATCGAAACAAAGTCAACTACTCAAAACAATGTTAGTGCTCTTCCTGTCAAAACTGAGAAGAAAGCAGTACAGTGCAACTGGATTTGGTCTGCAAAACACAACAGTCATAGCTAGGTTTACTTCCATGTGATACATGTGTCAGGTTTTGTTTCAGACTAACTTTGTCCAATCCACAGATTGTACATCTGTTAATATTTAGAGCATTTTTAAGGTAGTCAATGCAAAAGGAATGCTCCAAGAACACTCAACTGAATTAAGAAAGGTGACCTGATACAACCCAGAGATTTAAGTGACACTGACTAAAATATGACGATGACACAACCCCAGGCTGTACTGAAGTACTTAATCATAAGAATTACTGTGATTTTTTTCTTTCGAGTTCTGTTGTCACAGAACCATCTGGGCACAACTGACATTATTTTAAATAAGCTTCAGCAAACACCAAGCAATTCAGAGCAGGTGGTTAGAAATTCTTTTATACAGAGGAAAGGAAAAAATGCTAAAACCTAGAATATGAATCTATCCACAAAGAATAGAAAATAACAAGAAAATTTCTTTTGGAAAAAGTAGTAACTTCCAGCTTCAAATGAAAAACCTCAGAAAACTATTTTAAGAGGAAATCTGGAATATTTGTTAACAAAAAAAACCCTCAAAACCCCAAACAAAATGCTACATTACGTGTTGAAGTCTGAATTTAAAATTTGTATCAACACTTCCCTATAATTTCCTCATAGTAATGTATTTATTAAGAAGACCCATTAAAAAAAAACTTTACTTACCCAGCTTGGAAAATCAGACCAAGTAGGAACTCGCTGACAGAGGTCACGAAGAATACGTATGATAATCACACAGGACTGCAGACCATTAGCTCTAGCCTTGAGAGCAATACAAAATCAAATTAATTAACCCCTGCACCCATAGCAAACAGGACTTGTTGAAAGACTAAAACACCACTGTTCAATGGAAGCTCAGATACAAGATTGAAACAAATCATTCTACAACTTTATTCCGTGAGCTGCCATTTACAGCAGTATTTTATACAGGGTTAGTAATTTAAGGTGGTAAAAGTCAAAGTGCACAGGTTATACAAGAATAACATTTCTTGATCCCCTATACACTTTGACCTATATTCATTTGAAACAATAAATACAGTATCTTTCTATATTAGCAATAAAAAGGAAAAAGTAAAGATCTAAGAAATAGGTATAGAGACTGAAAGGTCAAGGGAACCTGTTTGGTTTCTTTATTGTGCCTTTGCCAGAATGCAAAGTCACTAAACCAAACAGTTGCTTCTCACCTTTCATTCCCTACACTTAATGCACTTAAAGAAATAGAAAAAAAA
>VZUA01099409.1:19543-38563 GCA_013401035.1 Horornis vulcanius | reverse complement strand
GTGAATTGTAGCCTGAGAAGCATGTAGCAGTTTCAATATGCATGTATGTTAAACAAAACTTTGAGAGAAACAGTCTCCTCAATTAAAAATCCTCAGAATGTAAGAATTCTGGGCCCGAGAAGGGCCTGTCTGATCTACTGTGTTGTTTCCAGCAGTGATTAGTAGTCTGTGCTTGCAAAAATACAAGTGCTAAGTATATAGAATAAATAGGCAGAAGTGTTGTGGTTGATGAACTCAGTCACTGCATGTGGAAAATCCCCCTGGACTGTAGGTGCAACAGGTTAGAGAATTCTTTGGCAAAAGCCTGGCTTTGTATGGTTGGATCCACAATCACATATTGGGCATAGGACTGGCACAGCACAGACACCAGACAAGTTTGGGACTAAATCCACAGGTTGCAGCCATTTGTAAATAATCTGTTTGTAAAGTCATTCATCTTCAGTGACAGTAAGTAAAAAGTGTTCAAATGCAATTAATGACTAACTTACTCCTAACAACTTTAGTAACCTGCTTCTTTCAGTAATGGATTTGATTTGCCTGAGTTGTTTTCATTATTTCAACATAAACCCCATTTCTTTAGTTTTTGCAGGTGTTGGACCCAATGATCCTTGTGGGTCCCTTCCAGCTCAGCATATTATGTGATCCTGTGTTTTGAGGACTTGGATTGTGGAAGTTATTTTCTGTTGTTGGCTGAAGTGGCATCATATCACAAAAATTTGCATTTTGCACAAAAGTGTTTTAGTAAAGCTGCAGTCAGGCTGTAGAGCTTATGGGGACAGGAAATAACTGTAGTTATTACACCTAGGATGTCTTTTGCAAATATGAAATATTCCAGAAAAGGTTAATAGCCAACACTTTCCTAAAATGGGATTAGTGGTGCCATTTCGTGGAGATCCTACTTCAGTGGGGTTCCACTCAGTCATGTTATTGGGATGGGGGGAGTTAATCCATCAGAAAGATAATTTCTCCTTTCTTCCCACAAGAGAAACATCTTGCATTGCTCTGCAGTGAACTGTGGCTTTTCCATTTGAGCAGACCCCAAGTGTCATTTCTACAGCATTTGGTGTTCAGTGCTGCACTACCGTCACCATGTGCGAGAGTACAGTTCCAACAATCAGGAGTGAAAACAGCAATCCTGTTGTATTGCAACCTGCCATGGTAAAGGGAGGCTGATGCCATTGGCCTTCCAAAGCACATAACCAGGTTAAGCTAAACCAAGTACACTGATTTCCAGTGCCAGCCATTCATGGCTGAGGTTAGCATTAGCCCCTTTTTTTGGTGCACTGCATTAGTGAGGTACCACCAGCTCTGGTGGTTCTGGGCCAAAACTAGATGTAGACTTAAACATAACTGTCTCAGTGTGTAGATATTGAGCACAAAGGAAATTCCACACTCTTTTCTAGACCAGCATTATCATTAGTTCTCTGACTCTCAGACTGGGTCACTTGGTTGCTTCAAAGACCATAGTTAACATGCTCCTGCTATTCACCTCTTTCTGCTTTTACTCACAATGTTAAAATATAGTTCTTGCTAAAGAAGATCATGTTTGTTGTTTGGGAACAATATCCCTGATGTACAGTAATTTCCCCATTCAGATTAATGCATAAACATATCTTTAATTTGAGTTCCATATTTCAGTAAGCCCTTGAAGGCCTTGGAGTGCAGGCATTGTGCATTTCAGGATGAAAGTTTAATATGATGTTTCTTGTTGTGCATTCTCATGTTTCAACAGAAATATATCTGGCAACTGCTGCTCTTCTATAGCCAGTCTAAGAGAGAAGGCTTTCTTATTAACTCTCTGGAGAGGAAATTTAATAAGACCCAGTCATGAAAACACTGACATGACTGAATAAAGTCCTTCATGNTCTTTAACTTTTATTGAAATTCTGTGGTTGTCAGAAGATGCACTTTTTCTCAGGTTCACCAGAAGGAACATGCATCACTCCTGAACTGACTCTCTTTTACATCTGCGACCACTTCAGTTGCCAGATAAGTCTTTTTTCCACATTGGACTTTTTTCTGCCTGTAGGTTCCCATTGGCCATATGTCTGACTGAAGCTAAAGATTCTTTTAGTGTAATACAGTGTACAGTACCTATATTTTATTTTAAGGAAAAATATACACATGCATTTTTCTTCTTTATTAATAAACTGAGTGACAATTTAAAATAAATTCTTTCAGCTGTTCAGAATGGTACACAGATGTACTGGCACATTTCAGAGTGAATTAAATAGAGAGCAAAGCATTACATCACCTACAGAGCTGAGGAAGAGGAGATGGTCTCTGACCACTAAAGCAAAACAAAGCAGTGGCTTTGAGAAAGATAAACCAGACCATTACCTCTCCTTGTAGATTGTGTGGGGAGTTCTGATGCCTTACTGCCTTTCATTCCAAGGCCAGGTATCATCTCACAGTGGGTAACCCAATCCTAATTTTTAGGATGCTGAAGTCTTTATAGCACTTTGCTCTCAGACTTTGCATATTCACTTGCATTTAGATCTAATTTAGGTGCCTGTGTAGGTAATTGTTATTCCTAAGCTGCTGCTATGCAGAGAGAAAAGAGAGGCTCCTAAGAGGTTGGTTCAGGGTGTGTATGTTAGAGATGTACTGCAGATTTCTCCCTGAAGGGCCCTGTCTGTACCTGGACATTCTGTATGATCCAGTCACCTTAACTGAGACAGGAAAAGTGAGCTATATCCTCTCCCTGTCTCTGCCTTTCTGTTCTATAAACAAAGGCAGTATTTTCTCTCCTGTGAGGTTGGGGGGTAACATTCAAAAGGAGCTGTGAAGCACGTGGATCTTGTGGTGGTCATAGACTGGGAAACGCCAAGCATCACTACTTCGGAATGACCCAGAGTCATTTATGTGGAGTGTGCAAGGGATGAGGCCCAGGTAATTGCACTGTGAGTTCAGACAGCTCTCCCAAAGGTGAGACAGGGATGGAACCCACAACCTTGGTGTTATCAGCACCACACCCTTGAGCCCATTTCAGGGTCAATCTCACTTGTGAGAGGGTTAACATTTGCTGAATATTTGTTCCATTACAGGTGGCGTTCCTGCACAGTTTCAGTGGATGTAATTGTTGAGAGGGCTAATGTTTACTGAATACTTGTTCCACTAAATTTGGTGTTTCTGTCTAGCTTTTGTGGATATAGTTGTGACAGAGTCACCATTTTTGTAATATCTGTGCCATCAGAGTAGCTTGTTATGGACTTTGAGTGTTATTATGGACTTTGAGTATTATCTCACCCTAATCCACAATGAGGGGATCTCTGAATCTCAGCTCCTCTCCCATTCTCATAGTGGGGAAATGACAGAGGATTTTTTCTGTGTCCCCCTTAGTTCTATCACCATCACAATGCAAGAAACCAGTAATTGTTATTTCACCGTACTGTATGTATTTTTATGGGATAGTGGTTTCTGTACTTGACCATGATTACAAAGCATGTGTAACGATATTACTGACACAAATGCATTATCAAAAATGTTAGTGTCCCTGGCTACTGAGACTAAACTGCTGAATACTACATTTTAGGAATGATTTATACCTGATGTGATGATGTCCATGATTGGTCAATTAATATGACCACAATTAATCTTTCTACTAGTGATTGGTATAGTAATTTTAAAAGTCTGAAAACAAGGATGATATTATGGGGTAAAGGTTGAAATATTTTTATCTGGTAACTTTTCTTTAAACTCACTTGGCTGTGAAAGTAAAGGAGACTTTTTTTTTACTCAAAGCTTTCAAGGTTTGAAGCTATTAAATTGACTGGTCTCAGGAATCTTGTCATAGTGCTTCCCTGAGGGTAAAGTCATCCCTCTACAAAGTGCCATTCATGCCCTACTTACCCTCAATTAAGGCTTCCAAAATAAGTTTGCAGAGGGACATTGGCCTTCTTCTGAAACCCATTCCTCAACTCCAGAAAAGACTTTGGAAGGTTGTATTTAATATCTGTATTTCTCTTCCTCATTTTTAGTCATAAAGATAAAACTTTTTTTTTTTTTTCTTTCTCTCTCTTTAGAAACAGAAAGAATGACTTACTGGGGAACCAAGTTAGAAAGAAGTGAAGATTGGTCATCTCTGCAGAGGAAATTACAAGGTATGCATAGTAATCACACTGGAGATTCATTTCTTGCTGGTGCTTAGGTCTTCATGGTACATTACCTGTGGCAATAAAGTTTAAAAATAGTCCTCAGAAACCTTGAAAAAGATGTTTGGAAAAGAACTTTTTTCTTCTGTGTGATTGCCACAGTAAGCAAAGCAAATATTTATATGGTTATAAATATCTTTGAGATGCATCTTTTAACTCATTACTATGCTGAATTGTAGCTCTGTTTCTGCAGGTAAATGGCAATCACATTCAATGAATTGGTTTTTTGGCTGAGGCCAGTAAAAACAACCCTTCTCCCAACACTAAACTGAAATCCCTCCAGATACTATCAATGGTCATTCTTGAGACTTAAAGTGCTTGTTTCACAGACTCATTTAAATCCCTGTGTGCTTGGTTCAGCAGTGTTACCATTTTCTCTTCCTCATTTATTACCATCACAAGGAGATGCACTTAGTACCTGTTTTGCACTGCATTTGAAGAATGTGTCCTTTTACATTTGTCATCCTGAAAATTTGTAACTGAAGGGATGCAAAATCAGCACTACTAACAACTCCTGCCTCTCAAATATTTTCATAAAGTGAATGCTTAATATTTAGCCAGTGACTGCTCAGAGACCAGCACGAGGCTATATGCCACTTAAGTCCTGAGGTTAAATGTTACTTCAGTGATGCATAAAATTTGTATTGACCATCTGCCCAGCATTGAGTTGAACCCATTAATGAATAAGCCTTACAGTATCACTGTGAGATAGGGAATTATGATCTCCATTTAACAAGTGATAAAACTGAGCCCCAAAGGGCTTATGTAACCACTTCAAGTCCTACAGGAAGTGTATAATAGAACCAGTAAGGAACCCCAGCTCACCTGACCTGCCATCCTCCCTATTTGGACACCCCTGCACCTGGTATCCTTTTCACCATGTTCTGTTATCAACAGCTATACACTCTTTATGCACAGTTTCCACCATCAAATTCTCTTGCAAAGAAACTCAAAACACAGCCGATGTGACCTGTGAATTCTCCTCGTCCATAAAGAACAACATGAGACACAAGGCACAAAGAGGCAGCACAAACAGCAGCAGATGGCCTTCGTAACTGGAGCAAGTCAGCACGAAGTGACAACAGGGAGAGCTGTTGTTGTGACCTCCCTTTCTATTTTTTTGCATAATGTTGAGAGGAAGACTATGCAGATCTTTCTGTAGTACAGAGAGGAGCTGCTGGTAGAGGGCAATCAGTGCTTTGCCTTTTGTAATCTTGCTCAACATCTCTTTGATTTCTTTAGTAAATGTCAGGTCACATGCTTGCATTCTAAAGCTGAAATATAAATCATCTTCTCAAGTGACAGAAACTGTCATTTTTCCTTGCAAAGTATTTTTCTAACTATGTCTTATGTAACTGTTACAGTTGTTGACATTTTTCTTAAAAGCCCTGTTGGTTTGACACTCAGGATTCAGTATAAAGCTACAGACTTGGATAGAGAATTCTTCTGCCTTTGCTTGTATCTTTTTCCTTTCCCATGAGCTGAAGAAAGAAATATTATGCAACTCTGAGTCATGGTGTAGAAAGGTGTTGTATTTTTAATATCATTAGAATTTTAAAAGAAGGAGAAAGATAAACATTAGCATAGGTGAAACCAAGAGTTAATATGCTTCAATTATAGAAAGTGGCTATTAAATTTTGATGGGATGCTATGACTGATACTTCAAATAAAATGTTGATGTGGCAAAGTGGGGAGTGTCGATAATGAGTTGAATACTAGAAAAAGGCTGATGATTTTTACGGAAAAAATATATATAAAAAATACATGATCCTCAACCAAAGACGTTCTTGTGGAGATATCCATAGGAAAAAAACAGAGTATAGACTTCTTCTGTCTGTCTTGGCTTGTGTCTACAAGAATGCAGCCCTATACAGCTGTGTCATAGATACAGGCTGAAAGTACTTCCCCTCATGAGATGTTTTACTGTGCCCAGCTTAAGGATGATACTGATTCCTGCCAGCTTAAGGGTGATACTCTAGCATTATTAATCTGCTTTCCCTCTGCTCTTTCATGCCTGCAGAAAAAAAATCACTGATACGTCTTCCTGACAGGTCTTTCTCTGAAGAAACAGCTGCAGAATGTGGAATCAGTTGTGTGAAATTCCTGTTGGCGAGGCCTTTGACCTTCAACTTCTGCTGGATCCAGCTGAGTGATCAAAGAGAGAACTTTTGCAGGTATTTCATGTCTTCACCTGTGCTATTCTCACTTTAATGAGAAGCAAATTATTCTGGAGTAATAAGTTCAAGAAACACTAGTGTTCCTTCTGAGGGAATGCTACAAGGGTGATCTGGAATGCCAGGAGTTTGGTCTTGAGTGGGCCCATTAATCCTACTACATCCAAGTCCAATGTTTTAGTTAAATTTTAAGCAAGCTAGAGACCTTTATGGTAAATAAAGGGTATTTTAAGACATATTTTGGACTCTGAAGATACACTAGATGTCTGTATTGACATAGTTTTCATCTCTCAAAACCAGCATCTGAATTGTTTGGTTAAGTATCCTGGGGCTGTCAAAGAACATTGCTGAATCTAGAAAGAAAGGTCAGGTCTTGATCTAAACATCTCTGCTTGACAATGAGATACTGTCTTATAGCCTTCACAGCAAACTGTTCACCTCAATAAAGACACATGCTGGAATGGGGCTCTTGTCCCTGTTAAGGGAAGGAGTGGAAAGTGCCCTCCTCATTCCCATAACTGAAGGCCAGACTCCTCATGAGTTTAGAGCAACCTACCCTGGCATGTGTGGCATCTTGTGATCGTGACTTTGGGGTTTGTAGAATCACAGTTTCCTTCTTGGCAAAGCCAGAAGCAGGAGATGGTCCCTGTCAAACAGGTGCCCTGTGTCAGTCCAGGTACTTAAATGATCTTAGCTCCAAAGATTCTCAAAGCTGGCCCATGGACATTACAAACTTGTTCTCCTCAGCATAGAGGAGGAACACAATATTTTACAGGTGTGGAAGTGAAGCACAGCTCTGAATACTTTAAGATGTAAAACCTCAACAGATAGGGGTAGATCTTTAAAAGCCTTCAGTGTGGGTCAGCTTGTAACATTTTCAGGAAGCCCAGGTGCAGTTTGCCTTTGAGAAGTCTGATGAGTTATTTTAGCATCTAAAAAAGCCAGAAGAACTGAGCTTATTTTTCTGAAAACTTCACCCGAGTATTTGCTTAAGATTATGAAAGAAATCTGTGGTAGAAAGAAATCCAGCTGGTAAATTAATCCAGCTCACTCAAATTTCTGCATACCCAAAGGACCTTCCTCTCTCCCACCTTGCTCACTTTCCTGTTCCAAAGATTTTTTTTTTCTGAGTACTTGGAAGGCAATGCAGCTCTTCTGTGCTAATTAAATCTTTCTTTCTCTTACTGCCAGCTGAAACAGAGGGAAAATCCCAATAGGAGTGTCAGAGAGTCCTGTTGTGCTCATTAGACCATACTGGGTCTGGAACCCTGAAGTCTCCAAAGGCTTACTGGATAATCTCTTTTTAAGACCTCTGTTGGTACCAGTTGTCTCAAATAGCAAACAACTGTCAGGTCTCAGGAATCTGCAGCAGTAGGTCTCCCCAGTCATTAGATAAAACAACCTGGAGGAAGCTCTGGGGAGACCTCAGAGCCCTTTCCAGTGCCAAAGGGTCTCCAAGGGAGCTGGAGAGGGACTTTGGATAAGGGCCTGGAGTGACAGGACAATGGGGAATGGCTTCCCACTGCCAGAGAGGAGGTTTGGATTGGACATTGGGAAGAAATTCTTCCCTGTGAGGGTGGTCAGGCCCTGCCACAGGGTGCCCAGGGAAGCTGTGGCTGCCCCATCCCTGGAAGTGCCCAAGGCCAGGCTGGACAGAGCTTGAAGTGACCTGGGATAGTGGAAGGTATCCCTGCCCATGGCAGGAACTGGATGATCTTTGAGCTCCCTTCCAACCCAAATCATTCTGGGATTCCATGATTCAATGCCCCAGGAGATCTGCAAAGAAAAGGAGGATAACTGAAATTTATGGCTGGAGCAAGAAGTCAGAGGGACCATGTCCAATTATTTGTTTTAAGAAGTTTTTTAAAGGAAAAATATTTTTCACTGACAGGTTTTTTTAATGACTAAATATATTGAGAGCTCAGTATTTGCAAGGCCTAGAGGAACACATTTTGATTTTCTGCTGGAAGACTGCAGTTTTGGCCCCCTCAATATTAAGAACACTGGAGCCTGGGTTTCCTGTTGGTGTTTCTAAACTGAACTTTAATCAATCTTGAAAAAGGACTTTAATAACCTGAATTATGGCCCCCAGTTCAAGATCTTTGACAGCAGAGTGAGGCTAGCAGTACTGATTTTCTCATGCTCAGCATTTCTTCTGATATTTTTTGCCACTTGTTAGGAATGTGTATTTTAAGAAAACTTCAGTTTAGGAAGTGCCTTTTCCCAGCAATTTTTCTGTGTTTAAGTGGAACATTTTTACATCATTCACATATATTTTTTCCATTTTGAAGCAAATGATTTTTTTAGGAACTCCTGGATTCCAAAATCTAAAAATGGAAGTTTTGTTCCCTCTCCAAGTATGACGCAGCGTTTGTCAGTTGCACCAGATGGGGAAGAAGAGCCAAGAAAGCAGCCTAGATAGTCTAGATAGTCAAACAATTTTATTTTTTTCATGTTGATGTTTTCCTGAGAGAGGCAAATGCGCTTTTTGACTCAATAAAGCTTTTTAAGTCCTGGCTTCTCTGTTCAGAAGAACTTAGAGTTGGTTTTAATAAAACAGACTGGAGAGATTAGAGAATTCAGAGCCTTTCTGAGAAATAACAAATACCTGAAAGGGGCTGCCTTCGTTTTTGGCCAAGAAATCTGATGGGGACTGCTAAGAAACACCCCATAGCTGAAAAAAGGATTTTCCTTTAGTGCTCTTTGTGCACTGTGGTTTTATTTGCTGCAGAAAGGGTTCTGTACAGTGCTGATTCTCCAAAGCAGATGGTAAACAATGATTAACCAGTTCCTTCCAACTGCTCACTCATGAGCAGACACCAAGTTGAACCAGTTATTCATATTGAATTAAGCTTTAAAAAAAATCATGTAGTTATGAGCATAAATGTTATCATCTAAATGGAAACTTTCCCAGAATAGTGCACTTGGGGCTGGGTGGATATCTTCAAGCGTATTTCTAGTGGCAGAGGGTATGAAAAAGTAAATGGTAGTAGAATATGATTATAGTTCTTAGTGTAATTTGAAATTATTCCATTGTAAGTGAAATAGTGATGCACAAGGGCAGCACCTCTGATCCACGAGCATTTGCAAGCCTGTCCTACGCAGCAGTAAGTGCCTTGTGTGGCTGCTGAGTCTTACTATCCTGTCTAAAGCTTCTTTTAAGATTTGAGTGGAAGCACTGCTCTAACAGTAGTATCAAGGATTTTAGATTTATGGCATTAAGAGCTAATGGGAAGCACATTTGCTGTACATTCACATTTCCTAAGCTGTTCTACTCATGGCACTTCAAGGCCAAGTGAGGCCTAGGATAGGTGAAATTTAAAAAAAAATAGATAAAACCTTTTAATATTGATAATATGAGAAATGGTGTAAATACTGTCATCAGCAAGATCATAATGATCAGGCTGGGCGCAGCTGTGTAGGAGGCAGCTCTGCAGAAAAGGATCTGGGGCTCCTGATGCACAGGTTGGCACACCCCAAACGTGTGCCAGCTGCACCCAGGACTGCGTGAGCAAAACACGGCTCAGAGCAGTGATCCTCCCTCTCCACAGCCCTGGGGAGCCTGCCTTAGAACCACAGAATGCTTTGGGTTGGGAGGGTTAAGTGGAAGGGGTTGGAATGAGATGTAAAACTCAGAGCCCCATCCGAGCTGGCCTTGGGCACTTCCAGGGATGGGGCAGCCACAGCTTCTCTGGGCACCCTGTGCCAGGGCCTCATCACCCTCACAGGGAAGAATTTCATCCCAATATCCAATCTAACCCTGTCCTCTGACAGTTTGAAGCCATTCCCCCTTGTCCTATCACTTCAGGCTGTTATAAGTAGTCTTTCCCTGTCTTTCCTGTGGGCTCCCTTCAGGTACTGGGACAATTAGGTCACCCCAAATCTTCTCTTCTCCAGGCTGAGCAATCCTGGTTCTCTCAGCCTTTCTCTATAGCAGAGCTGCTCCATCCCTCTGATCAATGATGTGTCCAGTTTGGGAGCACCCTGGGGCAAGAGAGACACCAGCACTGTGAGACCTCACGTGCACTGACCCAGGCAGAGGCACCAGGCTCCTCAGAGCTGGGCCACATTCCCAGAAAAGCTGGGAGAGCTGGGTCTGTCCAGGCAGGGAAGGGCACGATGGAGGGGTGACCTGCAGTGCTGCCAGCAGCTGCCTGATCCCAGGCTGAGAGCCTGAAGCCCTTCTTGGAGCTGCACAGGGCTGACAGCCACAAGGTGGAACAGAGGAAATTCCAGTCAGATGCAAGGAAAATCTTTTAACCAATGAGTGGTCAAAGGCTGGAACAGGTCCCCAGAGAGGTTCTCCATCCTTAGAGGTGTCCAAGATTCAATTGGGTCTGTGCCTCAGCAACCTCATTATTTAGACCTGCTTTGAGCAGCAGGTTGGACTGGGTGCTTTCAGGGGCCCCTTCCAACCTGGATTATTCAGTTTTTCTTTGATTCTTTTACAACAAGGACTAAAAAAAATATTGCAGAGTAGGACCAATGAAAGACCAAAAAAGGAGCAACTTAAGTTCCTTAAGTGGAATTAATAATACTGTACATCTGCTCATTCACCTTCTGGCATCAAAGAGTCAGGGGTTTATGTAATGAATAGTTACCTCAGCATTTTTCTGTATGGCTCTGCCTAAAGGGAAATCACAGCTTTGCTACATGATAACAAAATTCCTACTGACTTCAGGAGGCCCTGAATTCTGCCAGCTTGAATGAGCATCACTGGAGGGTTCTTTGAAGTCAGATAATGGTTTTAATGTGGGGAGAACTTCAGAGAATAGTTCTGAGTTTTTATGAAAGTGTATTTCACAACACCAGACTCCTTTGGCATATACTCATTAAGTTAAGCTAGTTTTGGAAACATACAAACAAAAGGTATTTCTCTCAGCTTTGTACCTGTGTTCCTGGAAGCACAAGTATTTAACTGAGTTGCTGACAAAAAAAAGAGGGAAAATTGCACAGAAGAAAAGCTTCCCTATGATCACCAGGTAAGAAAGTATTTCCAAGCTTTGGAAAGTGTTGGCCAGCTCTGACATTTAGACAGCTCATCTTAGAGAGAAAGACTATGTAAAAAAATCTGAGCTTCGTCATATGAGCTTGCTTACACCCTGAAAAAGCCTGGATCTTACAGCCAGGATAAAACATACAAACTGCAGTATAAACATCCAGTGCCCTGTTAGGGATATGATCCTTTACTGCATTTCTCACAAGGGGGAGGGGGTTTTGACATTGCTTAGGCTGGCTTTATGCAATGGCACTTGGCAGCAGAGCATGTAGAGCCCCAGTACTGTTATGTTTGGATGATAAAAAATGTCCAGGATACGTTTCCTCTTCTTATCTAACCAGCCTGTTCTACTTCATGTTGTTTATGCTAGTGATTACAGCATTTTAAATTGTCTGGATTATGTGTGAGAACAGATAATGATAAATTCACACTGGGGTCTACTTGGCCCTGAAAAATTTTATGCAACTCTGAGGAAAAGTTACTGTTATTAAAGGAGCATTTTGGAAACCAAGGTGCCTGTTCAACAGCCCAGCCTTAATCCTTTCATAGACTCAGTGTTTTGGATGAGTGTAGGTGTATGCATAATTACAAATTTAAAATGGTCCACGAATATTTAAGAACAAAAATACTGCCTATGCAGAGGTTAATTTCTGGAAAATAATGGCCACAGAATCATTTGGTAATTTTCTACCCTGCCCTTCCAAAAGCACAGTCTGGATCTAAGGAGTGTCTGTCACGTGTTATTGCCAATTGCAGTGTTTGGCATTTGTGGTGATTTTATACTAATATTACTAAAATATTTATGGTTTTCTTCCTCGTATGTTTTAGCCTTCAGAACTTGTTTTCTTGGCATTTTTTTTTCTCTGTAGCCAAGAGGGATTTTTACATATTTGTAGAGAATCTGATATAATACATTTATCCAGTAGCTGGAGCATTGAAAAGCAAGAAACATAAATCTTGCAGTTCTGAGGACTGGTAATACTGTTTTTAGGATTTGGGAAGACATTTTTTTTAATGGAACACTTAAATGCTTGTATGTGAATCCATTACATGACATACACCATGGTTAGCAACGGCTTTTGTGTGTCATGGCTCAGGTTCCCATACACTCCTGGCAGTTTATGCATATTCATGAGATCCATGACATTTTCCTGCATCTGCTCTTATCACAGATTTCGTTTCAAAGCAGCACTTCATTGATGTAGTACACTGACACATTTTACACATAATTGCTTTTCGTCTGGTTGCATGATTATTTTGTGACACCTAGTGGATAAATTGATAGTGGTGCTGAGTTAAATTGCCTCTGGTTTTTTTAATTCTTTATTTATATAAAAATAAAAGTTCTGGCCTGGAAACTCAATTCACATCACAAACACATACACTTTCTTGCTTTTGAACATTTTTCTCTTTTTTTTTTTTCCCCCTCTTTAACTTTGCTAATGGAATAATTTTCTCATAGGCAAGTGAACAAATACCCAACACCAGTCTTGGGGCGATTCCAAGAGTCCTAAAATAATACAAGGTGAAAATGTCATGGTATTTTTTAGTCAGGCTCCCTACCTGTGCAGTCTGGGATCGTTACACAATAACGTTTTTTACTGTATCAACTTTTTTTGAGGTGTGCTTCAAGCATGCAGTTCCATTAGGAACGAAATGTGCACTACATAAAGTTGTGAAAGGTTGCAAAGAAGTACTTATTACCTTATGAGGACTCACAGAAATATCTGTTCCGTTAGTGTTCTTAGAGAATGAAGTCTGATAAATAATTAAAATATTATTCTATACACACAAAAATATTTTCAGAATATTTACATCAAGAGTCTAAAAATGCCTTAAATGCATGACCTACTTTCACAACTAAGATATGTCTTGTGAAGTATATCTTAATTTACATGTCATGGATTCCATGCCTAAAGCTTATTTCTGCAACAGGAAAATATTGAAATACTGCCCAACGTGTTTGCTACAAATGCTGTGAGATAGAAAAACAGGTACCTTTACATGCTTCTTATCTTTTGTGTTGATAAGGGGAAGGGAATCAATAATTTCAGTTGCACCAAGTCTGCATGCTGTATTTCTCAGCTGATACTAGTAATGTACATGTTTCTGTCTTCTGAGAAGGTATAATCTCCTCCTGGCACGACAGATCTTAAATCCTGAAGTCTGTCATCCCTGAGCAGGTGCAGAACAATAGCTTACATGGTAGCAAAGATAGAATTTAGTAGATTTTAAATAGGAGCTAAAAGGAACTGTAAGGCAGATGAATTTGGAGCTAAGAGGTTATGTATTTTTCATATGTGGGGAATTGGAATGGAGTTGTGCACAGGACATGAAGAAATTGATTCTAAAGACCATCTACAAGATTCTAGGTTTCAGCTTCTTACTCTTCAGAGAAAATGAGTTGCATATTTTGACTCCCAAGAGGCTTCACAACCAGAAACTGTAATACTGACGTGTGTATTTAATGCCAACTGACAAGGCACTCTTTCCCTCTGCTTTTCCTGGTTGCTGCTTGTAACAGTTCTCTTGTGACTTCCGTTTATGTAAAATTAGGGCGTGTAGCAACAGCATCATGAATAATGGACACGGAGAGTCGAACACACCGCGGAGCTCTGGCAGAGATCTGCTCACTCTCCACCACCACTGCAGCCCACTCATGAATGTTTAACCAGTGAAAGCTTTAGTCTCAGGTACAAAAACTGACACTAGTGTCCATCTATGGAGAGCCCCAGTCACCTGAGAAAAGAGAAGATTGTGTGGAGCTGAGCCCAGGCAGTGCTGCGTGTCTGAGCCCCGAGCTCCAAGCCTGGAATTCATGAGCAATTCTCTTGTGCCAGCGAGTGCCATGTCAGCAGCACTGCCCACTCACTCCAAGGCTCCAAAAGCCTTCACCCCCTCAGCATGCAGGCACAGGTGGGCAGAAGGGTGTGAAAATGGCAATTTTCAGTGGTTGCCCCTTGCTTTTTCAAGGTGTAAAGCTGGGCTGGGTGAATGTGTGTGTAAGCCTCTTGGCACTGTCCTTGGAATGCTCCAGATGGAAAATAACTGGTCAGAGCAGAGGCAAAGTCATCGTGACAAAGCACAAGTGTGTGCTTCTGAAACCATAACACAGCTTGAGACAGCATCCCATCCCAGGGTGACAACAAAGCTGGTGCAGTGCACAGGGATCTGTGCTGGTGACCAAAGGAAAAGAGTCACTAAAAGGATTTAGGGAACTCAATAACTGGCAGTGTTGCTAGTGGGAAAGTCCTGGAGGTCCCCTGACAGGGTCACAGAAGTGCCTAACGGGGTCAGGGACAACACTTGCTCTTGCCAATGGGCTTGTCTGATCAGGTCTGTAGCCTCACACCCTCTCCAAGCCCCCAAAGTAACCAGAAACAAACTGCAGCTTGGGTTTGCAATGCCTGTACAAATGCTTTCTCCGTGTTAATGCATGTGAACTTCCAGGCCTCTGCTGGCTTACTGTCAGGTTGAACCAAGCCCACTGGCTCAACCCCAAATACAGCCCAGACTCCAGAACATTGTTCTGTAATAGAAATGAATTTTAGGCTTTTAACAATATTTTAAAACAAACATATGACACAGAACAGTGATTTCATGCCAGCTTTCCATACAATGTTATCCACAATTCAAATGCTGAAGGCCCTAAAGTGATCATCACAAATGGAACAGTTTGTAAAGGGTGGATTTTTGCTTGTCTGCTATCATATAAAGCTCCTTCTTCTTGAACACTCAAGTAATCTTATCCTGTTTGTGGTGATGGCAAATGCAATGGTGCATTGATATAAATACAAAATTTTAGGCTAAATCCATGTAACACTCGCTCATTTGAAGCTTTGACCTTCTCCTGGCTCCCAGACCACTGATTCATTCACTCTTACTTGTCAGCTGCTTGATCTCACTATGGGCTAAAATTTAAAATGAAGGAGGAGGCCTTATGGGAGAAAGGCCAGAAGCCATTTTTCTACCAACTATAATTATTGGCATGGCTGCATTCTGCAAAATGAATTTTAGTTTCTTGTTGAGGCTTACCCTGACAGACATTCCCTCTTGGTGTTTAATTAAGTTAGGATTTGCACATACTAGTTTATTGTCTTTTTAAAGGAAAAAACAATTTTCAAGGACCTGAATCTATTTCAGAGTGAAAATTCAGTTTTCTCGAGAAGGAATTAGTGGATTGACATTGGGAATGGCATTTTTTTAATGAAGAAGAGTGACTCTATTCAATTTTTCCTAGCTTCTATAAGGAACTGAAAAAATAGCACTTTCTCAGTGGTGTCACATAGGTTAGGTGTGACACTGTATGAATTGCACATACTAAAAAGCCAAATCCACTTGACTTAAAATTCAGATGGCTTATTTAAGATTCTCTGTGTAGTAAAGGCGTTTTCCATCCAAAAAGAATTAAAAATATCACTCAAATAATTGCTTGTAAGATGACTGAGTATTTAGCTGGAGAGACTGGAAGACTGTGATTCTGACTGTTCTCTGCATCATTGACTATGCCCCATTTTTATTTTCACAGGGCTTTAGGGGGAGTGGGAAGGATGCAGTTTTGGAGAGCTGGACATCACATATCAAGTCAAAGATGAGGGTGATCAGTTTAAGTGTCCAGTTTTTTGTTCAGAGACGTTGAGGCAAATCCAGGTGATGTCAGCTGATGAGCTCAGCTCTTTCAAATATAAGGTTCATTGCAAAACATCCTAAAGTTAGTGAATATTTGCAGAGGTTGTTGTTAGCATTTCATTTTTGTGTGATCTGCATGAATACAATCCTCCCAGGAGTGTGGAGATAACTGAGGAATGTTTAGGAAATACTGTAAGAGAAGTGTTCTATGCCCCTTTTACTTGTTATCTCCATCTGCCAAGAGCAAATAAACCTGACACATTCTCTTTGCTCTTTTCCTAATAAAAACCAATCTCTAATTTATCACAGCTTCATCTCCTCTTGCTGGGTTCATTTCCCAGATAATCCAGCCCTTGAACTTTCGATTTTACACATGGTAAGATATATGTGTAACACTTGTTTTTCATAAGGTGTACCTCACTTACCTGGTGGATTTGCCATTTCCACACAGGTTTCACCTCCCCTGGACTCTGGATTTGCCCTGATTTCTGAGCATTAGGATCTGGTGGTCCTTAACTCTGCCATGGAGAGCTCAGGGATACAGTGGGGGCAAGCACAGCAGCTCAGCTGGGAAGCCAGGAGATGGAAAGATTATGCCAGAAAAACAGGAGACTGATCTTTAAGTCCTACAAACTAATAGCTTGTAACACACTCTACAGTTCTGTGGTGTCTTTCACAGCTTATTTTTTAAAAAGTACATCTCCTTAAATGTTTATTTGCTTAAGATCACAAGTGCAATATACAGAGCTGCCCGTGCTTAGCCCTGGTTTAATTTCTATATTTGTGGAGGCTTCAAGACACCAAGTGTTTTATCATTCCCTGGAATACCAGCTTTTTTGGCTTTTTAGCATTCAGAGTAGTACATCAGCAAAATGCAGAGATAAATGCAATAGAAAAATAACTATTTTGTCAGTGTAGGTACTGCAGTTTTCCTAAGCAGAAGACATGATCCCACCTCCAAGAAAAATGAGATGTATTTTTGATGGAAAACGGTCTTTTCCCTAATGCAGTCCATTTTGAAGCATGTTTAACATTGCAGGCATTTCACAGAACAGGTGTATGAAATGCTGACATAACACCTGTAGAACGTGTCTGTGGTGATGCTGAACACCTTCGGTGCACACCCAGCCCCTGCTCCATGGATCTGCTGCTTGTCAGACCTCCCTACACCCAGTCAGGGAGTCAGAGCAGCTGACATTAAACACATCCCCTTTTCTGATAACCATTGTAAAACTTTTCTGGAAGGTCATTTCTGTGGAGGAATTTCCTTGACTGTAGCTTGGTTCCCCACAAGAGTAAGGAAGTTCCTGTGCAGGTCTGGCTGGTAGTCAGGCTACTGTATGGGAGATTGATTTATTTAAGCTGATGTATTTAAATGTTTTACATTCTGTTGCCTTTTTTTTTCCCCATACATGAAATGTTCAGACTTCAGAAACATACAAAAACTACTGCAGAGCTCAGAGACGTTTAGCAAGAGTTCTGACTCATTTCACAGCTGCTCCTTTTTCCCAAATACTTGCAAACAGTTTGATAATAACAATGGCTTCACTGAATACATAAAACTGTTATAATAAAGAGCCATATTGCACTGCCTGTGATGTTCTATGTAATAAAGAAAGGGTTGACAAAATTTATATAACTGATTTTAACAGATAATGAAAATTGTTATTGGCCTCTAAATTCTTTTGGATGTGTAAGCTTGCTACACATCCAAAAGTATCATTTTGAACTTCTGTGTCTCATAATTTGGGTTATATTGTATAATCAGGGCCTCCTCCTCCAAAGCCACTGAGGCCAAGTGAGGGTGTACTGCTGATCTCAATAATGCATTAATTGCTCCCCTTCTTAAAAGAAGTCTCCCTGATGAATCTGATGAAAATGCTTCCCTGCAACACTGTGCCTGTGGTTTGTACAGGACAGCACACTCCTCTGCTCCAGCACCGAGGAATGCCATGGGCCATCCCCCTTTTGTGCTTTATCACAACAGACAGGGATAAATTTGCTCTCCTAGTTACAGCCTGGCCTCACAATGCCCAGGTGAAGATGGGGACAGGCTGCTGGACACAGCAAATGCTCTGCAGCTGACAGAGGGAGACACCTGTGCAGAGGAGGAGCCCTCCTGCTCTGAACCTTAGGAAATCCTGTGCATCTCCTCTGAATGGAGGATGCTGTGAAGGTCTGGTCCTGTGAGTTGTTTCCACTGTGCCTGCCTGAAGTGCTGGCAGAATCTGTCCTGTATTATTAAATTACAGGAAATTTTTACAACTGGGGAAAGAGCTGTTGTTTGCCATTTTAGGAGCAAAGTAATGAGTGAGATTGCAGTACATGTATTTCACAGGAGTCACAACATCTGTGTTTGTAGAGTGTTTTTTCTTTTGAAGTTTGCATGCTATATCAAAGCAGTGTGTTATTTTCATTATATTTAGTTCAATATGTATATTTAAAATACATTGTGTGGAGTTTATCATCATAAATCCAAGGAAAGTGAATCCTTCCCTCCTCTAATTAATCTCTACCTGAAATCTCTAGGAAAGTTACCTGCCATGATACTGCTTTGCCACAATCCTGCCCAGAAGAAGGGTGTGGCAGTTCTCCTGCCTGATCCAAGCCCTGCTGAATTTGGTCAGAAGGCTTCCCTTGGCTGCAGTGTCCACCCTGGCATATCCTCAGCCACTTTCCCCACAGCACTCTTCCTGAAAATGTTGGTGACATTCCTAATGGTGAATAAATAGTCTGTAGGAGCAGAGTGGGGACTGTGCATCCCTTGGGAAGCCAGAAGGCAATCGTTGCATGCAGAGAGATTGGAAACTGCTGCTCTGGCCTGCATCCAGACCCCAGACCTTGCTGGGGAATGTCCCTGCCTGGGAGAGCCTCCAAGCCCTTTTCTTCCCTGGTAATCACAGTGCACTCCAAGAGCACACAGCCAGGGCATTTCCTTCTTCCTGGGAGCCAGGGAGGCTTAGCCTTTGTAAATAAATTCTCATGAGGTTTTGGAGGAAAGGCACCTTGAAATTGCAGAATGCTTGTTCTGTGCTGTCCCAGTCTGTTCATTAGTAAGGCTTTT
>VZUA01099407.1:2823-16079 GCA_013401035.1 Horornis vulcanius | reverse complement strand
TAAGGGCCAAATTCTGGTTGCATTAGTAATGTAAACCATGCCATTAAATTCACTCTGAATTTATGCTGTTAATTAACATGGTGGTTTTTTTCTGTTATTTGTGGTTCTTTTCAAAAAGTCATGAAAACCAGAATAAAAAAACCCATGTAATAACATCCTACAAATTACTTTAATTATGGAGTAATATTAAAAGCTATCTAAAAATACATTAAATATTTTCTTCATGTTATTCCAGGTTTGCAATGCTATGGTTGCCAGAGCATAGTTACACTATTGCAATGCAAGGATGAGGGTTCATGAGATTCTTATATTCTTCAGTTTTTCTCCACACTATATAAGCTCTAAAACCCAAAAACAACAACAAAACATCACCTCCCAAACCACAAGGAGGTATTTAATTGAATTTTTTGCATGCTGACAAGGCGCTTAATTCCAGATTTTACAACGTGTTANACACTGTGTTTTGGGGATTAATTATGTGTGCCTGCTCCAGACACAAGAATCTGATAATAGTATGCACCTACCTATCTAAAAATTCACTTTAGTTTCAAGAATCTCAAAGATATTTGAAAAAAAAATGAACATTAGACTTTGTGATCAAATAATTGATTTCATTCATATGTAACAAAAGAAGAATTGAAATGTTCATGCGGAAGTTTAGTGAGTTGCCTTAATTCCTGGCTATACTTTCTCTTTTTACTAATGTCTGTTGTATTTGGAACACATCAATCTTTTGGTGATCTCCAGCTAAAAAAACCAACAAAAATAAATCAGCAAAAACCTTCCAAAACAAAATACCCAAACACTTCAAACAAGTAAAGATGACATTCATCTCTCCATCAGGTGTTAGCATCTGATGTCAAGTGCATACACATTTGTATGTCACAGTATTGAACCCCAGCCACAAATGAAAGACAAAAATTAAATGTGAGAGAACTGTATAATGTATCAGGCTTTTTTTTTTTTACCTACAGATGATCAAGAAAAGCCCCATTGAGAGGAAAACATCTAGTATCATTCATAAAATGACACCTGGAAATAAATATCACAACTCCAATAAGCTTGAGAATTAAAGTCAATGCAGCATAAATAACAAAGGCCATCAAAAAGAAAAGCCCTAAAACAAGATAATGCTTTTATTTGTCTCTCCCAAATGATATAAAAATCTACCAAATTAGGAGGTCTAATAAGATCAAGCATTCCCTTTCAGTTATGTCCATAGATATTTTCAGTATTTCATATTATTCCCCTTTGATTCTATACCAAGATGAATTTGTCTTGTGTCCCCTAAAACTATTATTGATAACTATCATTGATGATGGTTTAATTAGAAGCTTCTTCAAATGCACTCTGAAGAGAGAGTTGAGGAAATCAAATGCAGAAATGTCTAAAAGCTTTACTGGGACCCTCTTGACTCCTGAACAGCCCACTGCTCTAGGCAGGATAGGTGGTAAAATAACACAATCAGATTCATTGACCAACTTCCATAGTGCTGAGCTCAGAGTAGATTTTCAGATAAATCTGAGGAGCAGAGCTGCAGGCACACTGCTCCTTCTGCTTCTATATTTAATGTAACCTATAGTTCAGGTCAGTCTCTGTGACAGATTTTTTAAGAAGATGATATAACATGCTGAATGATGGGTACCAGCTTCTGAGAAAAGGTGCTATTTGTGGTCTTTTACTTTTGAGGATTTTGGCATGGCCATGCTGCAGAGCAGAAAATAATGCAATTGTGGGGAGAATAACTGTCTCCCTGCCTTAAAACTTGCTCTCTAAGACTTGGCTCCTGATCTGGGCCCACAGCCTGAAATAGCAGAGGACCAAGGCAAGTTGTGGGGCTAGGGGCACTAGATTTTTAAAAGCCCTTCCACTCATGACAGCCTCACAGATGCCAATGCTTCAGTGGATACATGCTTATCTTTTGCCATTTCATTTTTACTCCTAGTTCTATTTAAATGTAAGATTTCAAGTAGTCTTGAAAAATTTTACCTGAAAGAGGAAAAAACAAAAAGCTGTGAGAAAAGGAAACCAGATTTCCACTGGAGACTGTTTAACAACCTGAACTAGGGCTGTCAGCACCATGAACCTACTGCTATAAGATCATGCAGCTGTCTTGTCATATCCCAGAGTATTTGCATGCTCTGCTTGCTGCCACATTTGAAATACTTATTCTTGATCTGGTTTCATTTCACTTCTTTTCCATAAGAACCACATTTTCTTTTAGCAAAGCAGAAGATATTTGTTAGAACATTTTATAATTCTTTATTCAAAATGGTAAGATATTCAATTCCTTCTTGGATATTAAACATTATCCTCATGGTTACAGATGAGAGAGGCACATGTCTCAAATTCAAGATTAATCCTTTCCTCAGGTGATGTATATAAAGGGAAATTTCCAAGGTTAAATGTACATCCTATGCAGTTTTAGCTGATTACAGTTTTATGAATGCAGTTTTAAGAGGTGCCTAATTCCCACTGAAACCATCAAAAATTTCCATCTACTGTGCACACCTCACTGTTACAGAGTGTGCTTTTCAAATGGACCTTTATTTTCAGCAAAAAAAGAAGCTGCGGTTCTCCCATAGCAAACCTATAGGAACACTCCAGCTTCATGAATTTCCTCTCTTCTTTACCTTGTGAACCCAGGTAAATTTTGAGGGCTGTTCCATAAATAAGCAAGCAGAGATTAGAGCACCTAGAAAGCAACAATGAGAAAGTTGGCTGATGGTGCTGGTACACTAAAGTTATACTCACCACAACAGACAAAACACAGAGCTATTTTCAGTCTCTACCCTCTTAACTCCATTTCTGCTCGCAGGTAGGCAGTCTATTTTAGGCATTACAAAATCATTTCCAAGGTGGGAGGGACTTGTGGAAAATTACACCATATTCAGAGGGGACAGACACAGTCTGGCATCATCCTCTCAATTCTAGAGGGGGTAGGTGTCTAACTCCTCTAAAAAGAATATATTTGTGCAGGTTAGGATTTTGTCTACCCCCATATGCTCAATAAAACCAGCCAGAGGAAGTGCTGAGGGGATTTCAAGCTACATCTTTATCATGGGTTAGTAAAGTGCCGAAGGCAAGTGTAATCAACCTCATGATTCAAAAGAGAAATGACTCAGATGAAACAGACTGTAAAGGGGATTTTTTTCTTGGAGGACTCCCACACAGGACCCTATGGTTCTCCCATACTCCANAAAAGTGTGTTATTTCCTGTTTTCTTCAAGCCCCAATTCTGTGAGTGCTTATATGAAGTTGTAACCTGTTTCCAGCTGGAATGGCAGCACAGATGATTATTTTGGGCAAGACTGCAGATAGCAGAAATTCTCATGGTGCTGTCTCCCCCACAAGTAATTTTCTTTTTTCCATTTAAGCATCCTTTTCTCCTTGCTCCAATATTTACTCCAGCCCTTCTATTTCCCAGGACGACGTCTGCCCTGGGATCTGTGTATAAAGTTCCTGAACTGTACGTAAAGTCATGACATTATAATGTAAGAACTTTTGACATTCACAGAACTCATTTACATTTACAAGCATCAGCCAGAGAATCCCACAAAGCCCAGTGAGCTGCCTTGGAGAAGTGTTTATCAGCCTAGGCTGTTTTACAGGTGAGGAAACTGGGACAGAAGTTTTCCCAAACCTGACAGAAAGCTTTTTCCAAGGCCAACTAGTGAGCCAGAGACAGAAAGAAGAGGAAAACCCAGGAGTTACAGACTCCAGCCATGTTGTCACTGCACCAGACAACTCTGTTTCAAAATGAAACATGAGCTTTTTTGTTATTGAACTTAAGCATCTCAAAACCTGATAATTTCAATAGCTCTGTTCTCTGTTGCTTTCAAGAGGGAGAGATTTCTGATGTTTTCCATCCTTCAGTAAATGAAAGCATCTCAGGACTCCCATTTACCTGTACAGTGACATTTTATTCCTTCCTTTCCAGCAGGTGGAAGTGGTAACAGAGCCAAGAAAGAGCTATTCCTTGTTGAAGTAATTGAGGGCAGCAGGTACAAGAGTCCAGGAGTGTTCAAATGCTAACAAGAATGTATCAGGAATATATACAACATTTAACAATTCACAGAAATGTGAGGTTGTTAAGTACTTGTGAGTATTGTAATATATTATGAGTAATTTAAACATGACCTAGTGTTTAAAAATGACCTAATTTAAACAATTCTTTCTCTGCATTTATTCATTCTGATGTATCATCTCTTTCCAGATTCCAAGAATACACTGTCTTGCAATTGAAATTTCTGAATGATGTGTGCCACAGGCAGTGGGTGACTAGAATCTCAGTTTCTATGTAACTTCTCTTTTCAGTAATGATGTATTGAAGAGACAATAACAAAACCAGTGTAGGAGGTTGAGTTTCTCTCATAGATTTGTGGCCACTCAGTTGCAAAGTCAGCAGTACCAGAATATATTGGTTCTCAGCTTATTCAGGGCTTGAAATCTGGGGAGTTCTGCTGCATTGGTTTTTCTTGCAGGATCTCTGCCTCTTGAAGTTGTAGATTTCCAGCAATATGTAGTTTTACTTTTTTATTTTATTCGTCAATGGTCTAGAAGATAATTTTTATTATATGATAGTTATATCAATTTTTTTTTTGCTAGTGCATAAAGAAAAGGATTTTACATGCTACTATGAACTCCATTGGCAGTTTATTTTTGTTGCCTAGAGAAAGTTTTGAAGGCTTTCATTTCCTGTAAAATGGAAAAACATAGTACTATGAAAATACTGCAAAGGTAAAATTCATGAAATGTAATTAACTGCTTAAAAATCATGAATTTTAAGTGATATTTCCTTTCAGAATATAGTAATAATACTGTTATTTAGCAAGACCTTAAAGAAAACTTCTAACTTTTTTACATTCTGTGCCTCTTAGCGAATCTAACCCTGTCATTGTCATCACCACCTCACACTTCCTTATTGTTCTCTTCCAGTTTGCACTGTTTTGTATATCCTAAACCCATATGCTGGCTTTGAGTCTGAAAAACACCAACCTGATTTTTCTGATGTGGAAGGTTCTAAGTGAACCAAAAGCTTAAGAAAGAGGAGAAAAAAACTGAACAGAGGAAACAGACAAGAACTACTAGTCCAAAAGACTGTGGAGAACAGACATACTGGTTTTGGGGTGGTTTTTTTTACAGTCTTCTCAGTGCAGAGTGAAATGGCCTCTGGTGAGCCATGGGACTTCAGTGTTGTGTGAATGAAGGCATTTCTCTTCAGGTGGGCCAAAGTAGTCAGCCCTAATGCCTCTGGACACCCCCAATTCCTACTGGCCAGCAGGAAGGCACTAAGCAGCTAAGGAAGAAGACAGATGCAGAGGACACATGATATTGGTCTGTATCCTTCCTTGAGTTTTGCCCCCTCTGAAAAAAAGTCTCACTTGAATACCCAAGAGAGAATTTCATCCTGAGGATTTTTAATTTCCATAATGAAGGCGGGGGGGGGAAGACATCACCCTTCCCAAAAGCCCACATCTGTTTCAGCTTCAGTGAACTACACACAAGTGACTCAGCTTTCCCACCAGCACTAAAGCGTTGAGGCTACCAAAAACCCACTGGGCTGAGCAGTGGCTACCAAATACAAAGGTGTCCTGGTATGGCCCTACAACAGGAAATTAAATATTGAAATCAGAGAATAAAGTCTAACAAACACTCTGGAGAGGAGATATGGTCAGAAACAGTGCAATTGAAAAAAAACTGAGAATATTTGGAAAAGGAATGATTACAACCAAATGGACTGAGATGAAATGAGGGGTAGTGAAAAGGACCAAAACTTGCCAAAACTACTCCAATCCAAATCCTGAAGTCAAGGAAGAAAGGTAAGTAAAGAGACAGGAGAAGAATTTAAAGAACTGAAATGTAAATAAAAAGAAAGGAAAAATTCCCAAACCAATGAAAACCATAAAAGTAAATGGGATGACAAGAAGTGCAGGGAAGTGGGCCAAAGCTTGCCCAATTAATGCTCATTGAAATAGTGAGATTTCGTTCCCTTTCCTGAAAGGAAATTCTTCCTTTCAGGAAAGGGAACGAAATCTTGAAATCAGAGAACAAAGTATAACAAACGCCTTGGAAAGGAGATATGATCAAATAAAATGCAATTGGAAAAAATGAGAAAATTTGGAATTGAGGATTAATTGAGCAAGCTTTGGTCCATTTCCCTGCACTTCTTGTCATGCCATTCACTTTTACTGTTTTCACTTGGATTCAGAGGTTTTTCCTTTCTATTTTTTCACATTTCATTGCTTCAAATTCTCCTCTTGTCTCTTTATTTCAGTTTTTCCCTGACTTGAGGATGTGAATTGGAGTAATTTTTGCAAGTCTTGCTCCACTGGATGCATTGGATGTAATCACTCCATTTCCAAATATTCTTGTTATTTTCAATTGCATTTTTTTTTAACATATCTCTTTCCAGAGGGTTTGTTAGATTTTGTTCTCTGATTTCATGACATTCCCTATGCTGAAAGGAAGAATTTCCTTTCAGGAAGTGGAAAGAAATCTTGAGATTTCAATGACAATTAATTGGGCAAGCTTTGGTCCATTTCCTTGCACTTCTTGTCATCCTATTCACATTAATTTTTTTTCACTTGTTTTCAGATTTTTTCCTTTTTTATCTTTAAGATTTTATTTCTGTAGTTTCTTCTCCTGTCTCTTTATTTACATTTCTTNTTTTTTTTTTTTTTTTTTTTTTTTTTAATTCGCACTGTTTTTGATCATACTCCTTTCAGGAGAGTTTGTTAGACTTTGTTCTCCTAAAAGTCATCTCACTACCACTGCTGCTGCCAAAAAGTAGGGAGTGCAAAATCACCAGAAGAAGCAAAGGTAGGAAAATCACCAAAAGACACAAAAATTACAGCTAGATCTGCTTTTCTGTTGATTTATGAAGTAATATTAACATTTAGAAATATGCCATTGACTCATAGGAGGCTAAATTCTATAGGCCTATATTCTTTTGAAAATTTAATATTTTTTCAGAAGTTGAAAAGCTTTGTGAAATTGGGCAGGTTTTACGACAATTTCATTTACAAGAAAAATCAGGAAACTTTTCTGATGATGCCAAAAGATCCCATTCCTACATTTTTGGAATTAAACAGTTGGACTTTTCAATTGAAAAGAAACCCAACTTTTAAAAATTCAGAAAACAGATCTATTAATATTAAAAATTAAGCAAATACTGCAATGTGAATGTCCTGAAATTATAATTTTTTAATTATTTAACTTCATGGAGAGTTTGACAACAACTTAGTTTGTCCTCAAAGTCAGAAGTAGTTTTGAGTTCATAAACTCCTTTGAAAGGTAGAATACCTTTTTTCCACATAGTGTAAATATTTCAAGAGGGGTAATGTTGTCAAAACCTGATGAATTGGAGAACAGGGCAATTGTGCCTCTGAAAATTAACTGTTGTAGAACCATTCAAGCAGGGATTGCAGACCCTCTATAACTTGTTTTCCAGGATAATGAGATGCACAGAAGGGAACTCAGATTCATCTGAATGAAAATTTTAAGAATCTGGTTACATTTTATGGCAAACTCAGATGGTGTTTTGTATTTCTCATGAAAACTTATTGGAATTTTATGTGAAAGCAAGTTTTGCATTACACACTATGTCCATCCAAATGTTTTGGCTTCTAACATCAGAGGTGAAAACTTGTTTCCACTGGATGGAATTTCATTAGGTTTGAATGAATTCTTGTCCCTGTTTTTCCACTTGTCTCTTTGTCTTCTTCTAGGTCTTTTTTTCCTTAGTACTATCTGATACTGGAGTACTTCCCTTTCCTGGGTGAAAAACATTCTCCTCCTCCAACCTGCAGTCAATTAGAATAGACAGCCATTTCTCTGTCTACCTGAATACCCATAATTTTCAATACATAATCTGAAAATAAAAATTAAAAAGCTTTGTCTTTTGACTTTCTGAATGTTATCTCTATCTTGTTATTAATGTTTTTTTTTATTCTTCAGTAAATGTTTTATTTAACACAGTAAAGCCTTTTGGGTTAGCCTTTATATGATAGAAATTATAAAAATGGATTTACATTGTGTTGTGAATGATGATACTTAAGCTACTCGTATGCCTACATTCTTCCTCTCAACCTCTATTCCTTTATAAGCAGAGAATGGAGCATACTTAAGGAAAACAAGATTCATTTCCTTAAAAACCTCTAAGCTAATGCATTGTTATGTTTGTTATTGTGGTTTCTGTGAGAGGAGAGGAAGATGGATAACAATGTGGGTATTTCTAAAGCAAAGCATTTCCAAAGCAATACCCACATCAGTGCCTGTTTTTTTGCACTAGCTTTCTTCCTCCTTCCTTCCTCTTCCTCTTTCTGCTTGACTCATGACAAAATGTGAGACCTTATGCAGCAGGAAAAAAATAATTTTCCCACATGGTGGAATTTTACTGATCTGAGTGTGATAAGATATGGCTACACTCTGTATTGAACCTGCCTCAAAGCCCAGGGGAAGCCGTGACCTACGGGCCACCTGGCCGGCGTGGAGCGAGGCGATAGCGAGCCCTGGCACCGCCTACCCCAGGGACAGCGGCGAGAGGCAGCGCGGGCACCGGGGTGCACAGCACAGCCAAACCAGGTCATTCAGGCAGCAACACAGCTGTGCAAAGCTCAGTGCACAGTCCAGGTACAAAGCATCGCAGTCCTCTCTGCCTGACCATTCACGTGGCCATGAAAACTGGTCTGAGAGTTGCATTTGGGACTGCGCTTTTCTACCTCATTTTCTCCAGAACAAAGAAAGGTAGAGCAAAATAACGGCAATGGCTTTGACTGTCCCTTCATCAGCTTGCAGAGAGTGGAAGTAGCCCTAAACCAGGGCTAACCTTGGTGCACTTATGTGTGTGAACAGATAGAAGCTGGGTATGTGGTACTCTTAACACAAGTATATTGTGTCTTGTGTCTAGATCCTGTGAAAGTCAGACAACTATTATGAAACAGACGTAAATTTTGCTGCTAAAAGTCTACCATTTAAAAATCTGAGTCTTTTAGTAACTTGAAAATCAAGAGACTTCTTTTTTAAAAGCATGATCAACAATGTGCGTTACCTAAATCAGTCTCCAAGATCTTGTCACTAGCCAGACTAATAATCCAATACTCTTTCAACAGTCTTCAAATAATGGACATATTTTCAGCTTTCTCAGGTCGGGCAACTTATCAAAGAGAACTATGTGGCTCCATGCTGAGCTGCAAGTGATTCTTAGCAGCTTACCCTACAGTACCTCATGCAGGGACTTGTGCTACATTCCCGTGGATTATGGACTTCATCAGAATCTTTGAAATGAAGTAGCTATCCAGTATATACAGGGATCTCACAGGCGACTAAAACTTTATTGACACTGGGGAAGTGCACACATTTATTTATTAAATAAGAAAATATCTTGTACACATGTGCAGAGGCACAAGAACACACACATGCCAGCAGAGTACATGGGGATAAGGAAATCTGTGACATTATCACCTGAGGTAGGAGAGATGAGGGAAAGAGACTTCCGTGCACCACACTTATTTTACCCCTGTTTTTCATTACATGGATAACCTTAGAACTGTGCTTGTTAGCATTTAGGAAAAGGGAAAAATCTAGCCTCCTGCAGGGGAGCTATTACTGTTAGACTCTACTAGCATTATCTTGCTTATGGGGGGGGGCATATTGTTTATGCAGTCTATTTATCAGTGTAGGAATATATCTACCAATATAGCAATATCTCTGCAGTAATGGCATACAAGAATAAAAGAGTTTTCATGAACACAGAGTTGCTGCCTGTAGCATGTACATCTGAGATACTAAAGGATTATTTACCTATCATTAAGATATGGATTTTTTTATCTAGTCCAGTTTTTCTTGCAGCAGAAATCATATTAAACTCTCTAGCTATTATATCTAACATCCATTGGGCACCTTTTCATTCTGGGTAACCTAATATAAATGAAGAAAATAAATCCACAGCAATTTGTTGAGGTGCCTTTTTCCCCCTGCCCCCTCCTCATTTTCCTGAATTAAATTCACATAATAAAATCCAAGGGTTGCATTTCACTCACATCCGCTTCAATTAACGTGCATGACTTTGTATGAAATTTTTAATGGAAGAAAAAAGCTAAAACACAATATTTTTAAACCATTGTGTAAGGTAAAAATTCTGCATACAACACAATGTGCTTATATGTAACACAACAGTCAGATGGGCTTTAAAATTCAGTGTGAGCCTTCCCAGTGCTCAATTTCTTTCATGTTTTCCCATTATAGGATGTCTTTTAAGAGATTTTAACGATTTTAATTTAATGAAATATTGTTCTATAATGCTGCTTTAAGAAATGTTTGCTTGTCTGAAACAACCAGGGCTAGTAATAACAAAACAATTAATGATGGTAGATGTATAACAGCTGAAAACTGCAGTCATTCAAGAGGTTCTAATGCAGTATTTGGGGTTTTTTTCTCTTTGATAATGGATTTCTGATGAATGGTTAATTTATTTTTTTTTAAGATTTCTTTTTTGTTTAAAATTTCCCTTTCTGCTGAAAGACAAAGGGTAGTTTGGATACTGATAGAAGAATTTCATAGGAAAATTGTAAACAATAAAAAAATTGATTTAGTAATATTATTCATTAGGGAGAAAAATATTTTCTGAGAATAACATATGAGGAGTAGGTGTAAAATTTGACTTCATTAATCCATTAACTCTATGTGCAAATTAGCTCATTTACATTGCCTTTTTGCTACCCCATTTTAAAGTGTCTCCCACCTATCCAAAGTGGGTTAAAAAGATAATAACACAGAGACACCGGGTTATATATCATATTCTGCCTCTCTTCTGAAATGTCTGATGTTTGGCATCTTGGGGCACCACTGGCAGAGCAGAGGGAGAACGAAATTACTCTCATCTTGCTGCACGCAAGACATTTGCAGCTAGAAAATAATCTAAATTTTCTCTTCTGTCTCTCCTTAGGTTGGCTGAAAAATTTTCCCGTGCCATGTAAAGAAATCATTGACTATGCTTTATGCCACTGGAGCAAGAAGATCTTGCAATTAGAGTTAGAGTCAGAGGCATCTGTTCCTTCGTGTGAATAAAATGGACGTAGGTATCCTGTTTGGTCCATGGATTAATCTGCAAAGTCACGAGTTTTTCCAGCTGAGTATCTCACATGCTGACTTCAGCCCACCTGAAATAATTCAGAGGGATATAACTTTGCATGTTATTTTGGCTGTGTCCTGTTAGGTGGTTCCCTGTTCAATTCAGTCATATAAGAATTTCAGCCTAGAGCCTTCCCAGACTGCCCTTTCAAATCCTCCTGGAGGAATAGTGGCAATAACCAAGGTGTTACAGGAAAGATGCACGGACCAAGCACCTCCTGAGAGACAGTGAATCAGCTCTGCACAAGTCACAAGAGAAAAAGGGGACCAGAATGCACAGGGCTGAAACTCAGTGGTACTCAGGGCATCAAATGAGTTTTTTTCCTTCAATTACCGGAGGGATCTATTTGTTCTTTACTGACCTTTCTTCATCCTAATCCCTTTTTCTTTTGTAATATATTTAAGAGAATGAAGTCCTCCTAATAAGGCTGAATTGAGAAAATTAGAGAGTCTGCTGACTTATTTAAGGGTATGTGTCAACCTAAAGGTTACCTTCTCCCAAACCTCTCCTGCAATACAGCTCTATCTCCTATAATAACTCAACACCACTGAGATACTATAGTAGAGTCTTGTGTTCTACTTTCATAGATGCATAATACACATACAATGATACTGTGTTTATTCATTCTGTTTATTGGTTCCAACATGATTTTTAATGTGTAACATAAAAAGAGGTTTTCAAGTTTAATTGGACTGTCAACCCCATCATGCTCATCTTTATCTCTGGCCGCTTTTACTTCCAGACTAGCATTTTTTATAGGATATCCACACATAATAAAGCATCCAAACAACTTTTTCATGTCATCTTCAATGAATTCAGAGGATGCAACAGTTTGCACACTCCTCTGCGTGCATTTTATTAATCCCACTTTCATTCTACAAGGCTACAGCAAATCATGTAATAAATATCTGGTTTGCACTCACGAGTTGTTATACTGTTTTCTTCTATGATCCCCTCTCTCAAATCATAGCTTAAAAATCTGGCAAAAAGTATTCCATGTTCTATTTTCTCATTTAAGTAAAATTTCAAAATGTTACAGAAAATCCTCTTCCAAAACTGACATTTCTCAAGTTATTTTAAGAAAATCAGAGAATATGATTGTGTACAATAAATATATAAGATCAGACTCAAAGCTGGCATAAAATAGACACTGAAATAAAATGAGTATATACCATCTTGCACCTATCAAGGTTCTGGTCCAGAGAACATAGTGCTGAAAGCCTCTTTATAGTGTTATATAATATTTAGATCCACTAAACTGATTTTATTCAATGTCAAGTCCATGTCAAGTACCTTATTTTTGAAAATAGTCTTGTAAATACTCAGACACTTCAAACTGAATCCATATACAGCTGTGTGTGCGTGATATCGAGTGTGTGTAAATTAAATGGTGGTTGTGAACCCTATCAGCCTTTGCTGACCACAAAACTAAAGACAGTAGTTTCCTGAGCTGGAAAAAATTGCTGTTCAAAATCAGTTCCACCAGACTATGTATCTGCAATGAAACTGTCTTCTGCCCCCTTCCTTCCCCACACATCTTGTCACAATAAAGATCTGGGTACTTTGTGTCATCATTTGTAATTTGATCCTAAAAAATTGGGATATGGAAATATACTAGCCTCTTTGTAATAGGATTCTCCTCTTGCTATATTCTTTCCTTGAATGCTTATTTTTCAGCCAGTAGGTCATCAACAATAGATGTGAGACTCAGTCATCGATGACATATGTGAGAGTTACATTGAGGAGACCATATTCATCTTGTGGTCAGATTTGCATTTAGACTTTAAGCCTAAGATTAAAAAAAACTCAGAAATTTTTATTTTTGGTTCAATAGCCCAACATTTCTTTAGACTGTTCTCAGCAGATTTTTGGCCCTGAGTAGTGGCATGTGGCACAAACTGACTTGTGATATTTTTTTTTTTCTGCCTTGGATGTCGGAGGTCTTGTGAGATCATCTGTTTTTTCCTAAAATTCCTGCCATCTTGAGCCAAAACCTCATGAGAATAGTTGTTCTTGGAACATTTATTTAATATGAAAACCAGAATAAGAAAAATAGGCCTCTCTTGGATTTGCCCCACAACAAAACCCAATACTTTGTTTAAATACAGATATTCTGATCTGA
>VZUA01099400.1:12802-24339 GCA_013401035.1 Horornis vulcanius | reverse complement strand
GGACTAACATTTCTCAGGAATATAACATGTTATTCTCCATTCATTCACAACCCAGTGTGCTGTTTTTTAAGATTCAGACTGTACAGTGTGAAGGAAACTGATACAATTTGTTTTAAATGATCTGAGCAAAATGCAAAGAAAGTTATCTTCATGAGAGAGGAGGGTGCTGCCTTCATGGCTTCCTGGCCTTTGTCTTCTGCTGAAGTCCCCACAAGAGTGCACAACCAACTCACATGCTATCCAGATGAGCTGAATTTTGCATTGGGAGCTCTTGTTTGAGAAATGCTCAGAAAAAATTGGAGTGCCTTTATTTGAGAAGGTGGTTAAAAAGAGAATTTTCTCAAGTCTGGCACTGTGTGATTAGTACAAGTCACTCAGAAGTGAGAGAGGTGCCATCCCAGAGAGGATGCAACCCAGGTGACCTGGAAAAGGCAGCAGCCCCAGGACAGCCATCCAACACACTGTATGTCCTGCCAGCTTTCCTCCCTCATCTCACCAATTTCTTGGTAGAGTCATCGTGGAGGTAAACACTTCCTGAAGGAAAACAACACACCATCATCACTTCCATCAAGAGCTTCCTGTCAACATTTTTTCCTCTTTAAAAATTCTGCCACTAGGAATATCACATGGCTCTGACTGCAGAAGCTGGGCCAGACTCATATCTTTAAAGATGGCCACAGGATGGCCTCTCATTATCTATGCCTGTTACCTGAAGGCAGAAACAGAAATAATCAAGAACATGTGCCCCCTATCCAGCAGAAAATGCTCATCAAGTAATAAATTAACTCCATGTTGAAAAGTCAAAATCAGAAATCACTGAACCAATTATCCCAGCAATGGGAAAATGTTCCCAGTTTGAAGACATCCTCTTTTGAGGAATAAGCTGCTGCTGCTCACATGAGTGCACTTATTCTCCCAGCCAGCAAATGGTGTGCAACGCAGCTCAGGGTACTCCTCTGATGGAAGTGAGAAAGTACCTAGGCAGGGCTGCCCAAACTCGGGTATTTCTGTGCACCTGTCAGCACCCCAAAGCTCTAGAGTTTATTTCAGCTAATGCAAAAATAAGTGGGATCTAACAAGATACTGTTTGCTCTCAGTAGAGAGCAGAACAAAGGTGTAGCCATTCCTCCAGGGCCAAGATCAACAGTTGATCATTACTCATGGAAAGCGGGAAAAAAATTTCAGTCACACATCCATTTGGTACTTTGAAAAAGTCAGATTCCTAATGCAAAAACAATTATACACCAGGGCAAACTTTGAAACAGAACTCAGAAGACACACAAATACATTTTTAGACTACTGCAGGCAGAGCCTTGGAGAGCCCTGGTCCCTCTGCTGGCAAAGAGTACCTGAGATGGTTACAGAAATGGAATGTCTCAGAGAAACAAAGAAAAGAGCAATGTTTGCATCCAAATGGAAAACAAACAGAAAAAGGGAATGTTGCAATTACTGTAATTTGGATATTAGAAACTGAAAAAATTAGATAAGCCAAGGAAAAGAATACAAGAAACAGGCTACAGTTACAGAGAGAAGAGCAGTAAGGAAGTCTTTAAAATGTATTAGGGATGAACATAAACCAAATGATGTCTTTGGACTATTACCATATTGAAATTATAGAAATGACAACAATTACACAGAAAGGCAAATATTTTTAATGAACAAATACTCCTGTTCTGAATCTAGGAGACAAACAACCACAAACGATGCATTCCTACCAGATGATGATACAACAATTTGCATAACAGCAGTTCAGGGGATAGCAAGCAACAGATACAATAGCTCAGCATCTTCGAATGAGAAATGTAAATAATTTGCATCTAAAATAAGTGTTTTGAGGAGAACTTACCTCTTTTTTCTGGCCTGCTAATGCTGGTTTTGCAGTGATCATAGAGTACTGGCAGAATTACAAGAAAAGATGCTATTTAAGGGGAAGTTGAATGGTTTGGATGCCTGCTGAGTTCTGATCCTGTGGAGATAATGGATCCCAGACAATGAGGAAACAACTGCAAAATTAAAAAATAGGAAGGGATAATATCATTAATGCCCATCAACAGGAACAGGTCTTCCAAAACTAACAATATTTTTTTTATAATGAGATTATAATTTTGCCTAATAAAGGGAATAGTGTTGATTTAAACTTCTGTAAAATATTTGACTTGATATTCCACAATGTAATGTTCAAGAAGCCAGTTCAGTACAAAATCAACACAGCACACAAAGTGAATCAAATATGAGCTAAACAATTGCCTCTCCAAGACCAGTTGATGTGGATATATTTCACGTGGAATATCCAGAGAAATCACTGCTTGGTCTCAAGGCAGGCAGTTTTACTAGTACCTGGAAAAAATGACATGAAACCCTGTCAGATCTGGCTGGCCACTGACCTGTGGTGAGGCTAGAAGTGAGCAGTGGAAAGGAGAAGTCCCTGATGCAGGGGCAGGGGTTCTGCTTAGCCAAACATGATGAAACCACACACATTTTCTTTTAGTAAATACAGTACAGTAAAGTTCCATACAGTAATGATGGAATTTTGGTTATTAGCAGGTGATGCTGGCTAGAGCATTTTAGGATTCATTTGCCTCCAAGCAGCTCTCCTGCTGGGTGCCAGCACACAGCCAGGCAGTGAGGGGACAAGACCCATGCAGAGGTGACACCGTCACTGTCCTGCAGTGTACACATGGTGATCAGCAAAGGCAGATCTAAGCTGGAGCATCTGCCAGGAGGAGGATGGGGGAGGAAAAGTGCAATGGGCTCTGATGGCACATCCTTTCCTGGTGCCAGCCATGGGGACACTGCAGAACACACAGGCTCAAAGTCATGTATTCGTGTAATTAGGGCTGTGCCAAAGGCAAGCAAGGAGGCTGAGCTCCCAAAGTGAAAATCTCCCCAGAGAGATGAAAAATGGTCCTCAGAATTTTAATTCCCCACCCCCAGCTGAACATAACAGAGAGATCAGAGCATAAAAGTAGAGACCTTCTAAGCAGCAGACTTACCTATGACAGGAGGAGTTAAAAAAGTATGATGGTCATTTTGACTGAAGATGAAAGTGTTGCATTGCTCAGCCATATTGGAGACCACAAACGTGATGGAAACAGTTACTTTACAAAGAAGGAAAACCTATAAATTTGATACTGTTTCTTGGAAGTAATGATCAGACGTTTTATTTATATTTTTTAAGGATGCTGAATTATTTATTTTGTGACTGAATTATCTTTTTTTATTTTAAAAAATCTGGGAGAATAAATGTAAATCAAATGACTTAACAGAGATCCCCAAAAGCTTTCCAGCACAGCTATTATTTCACATTCTATTTCCAAGGAAAAGTCTGTTTAAAGTTTCTGTTTATTCAGACAGCATTATCTGAGCATGTGAAGCATTTCTTAGTTTCATCTGTCAGTTGGCACCACTGAAATCAAAGCCTTTACCAGGGGGCCAAACCTGTTGTGCTGCTTTATTACATATTAGTCATCCCCAACTTTCCCCCAGCAGCTGAAGATCACAGTGACTTGTCCTCAGTGAAGGCAGCACTGTGCTGCTCCTCCCACGCCTTGCCAAAAGGCTATTTCCTTTTGAAGAGATATTAGCTAAAGCAGCTTATCTGCAGGCTCCTCCTGAGCTGCACCCTTGCTGTGCTAAGGAAGCAGGAGTTTATGGGGGAGCACACAGCTCCTCAGGGACAGGGGAGAGAACCAGGCTTTTCCTTGTCAGACCAGCCCAGGAGCATGATGTGCACAGTGGGGAGTCTCAGATGGAGCCCAGCTCCCACAGAGGGGGTGTCTGCTGCATATGTAGTAAGAAATATTTAGAGCTCACTGCCAGAGCAGCAGCCAGCTCAGTGCACTGGCCAGTCTCTTAAAGTGCTCATCTCAAACCAACTTCTGCTTTAGATACCTGCATCTAAGTCTCAGTATGGATAGGAGTGTGTGAAGACACACATTTTCTGGCAATCCTTGTGAATTTATTAAGTTTTCTTAATAAATTGCTGAATTATTAAATTTTCTCAAAGTTGCTCCTTTTTTATTTTAACAGTTTGGATGAAGACTTGTTCTTGGAAGGGTGTGGTTTTTTTCCTAATGGGCTGAAGAATTTATGTCTCTGCTGTGTTTGTTGTACTGCAAGGGAAAATATGAACATAAAAAAAAATAAACATACAAAATGGATTTTGAACCCGCATTTTTTGGAGTGATTCAAAGGAATTGAAGCACTACAGATTTTCAAGAGTGCTTTGGGTTTCTGGGCTTGCAGAGTTTAGAGCAATTTAAAATTAATGGAGTACTTAAAGTTTTTAAGAGCACTTCAATTTGCAAGTGATCAGAGTCCAGGGATGCAGAGAAAAAGTAAATTAAAATAACTGGAAGTGTTTTTCAGAGCATTTATCGTAACTCTGGCATAAATGGCACCATGTTCAAGGGCTGCCAGCACTTTCACTGTGTCCTGTGTGCCACAGAGCTTTATGACAGTCAGCTCTTCAGCAAAATCAACTGGCTGACCAAGGCCTCTTAAGAGGAAATTTATACTTCTAAAGAGCAAAAAAGCTGCATACTCTTTGGCTTTTTTTTTTTTGTCAGAATCTTCTTTCAACATATTTGAAAGGATGTGGATCTAGGTGAAAAGTTAGGGAAATCAACAAGGCTAAATTGAAAGATGCCTCCATGCTGGT
This sequence comes from Horornis vulcanius, assembly GCA_013401035.1. Classification (NCBI taxonomy): domain Eukaryota; kingdom Metazoa; phylum Chordata; class Aves; order Passeriformes; family Scotocercidae; genus Horornis; species Horornis vulcanius. The sequence continues at coordinate 19,679 of VZUA01099400.1, read as the reverse complement.
TGGATGTGGTGTGCAACAGCCCTTTTGGGCTCTCAACAGTCTTCTGGCACCATTACACCTCTAGGCTTAATTTCCAGTTCTCTGGTTCCCCCAAATACTGCAAGAAAACAGCAGGAATGGTATTCCTTCTTCTGCACAGGGGTGTCTATAGTCATATCTAAAAGCATATAAATACACAGGGCCTAAAAAAACTTTGAATACATTAGTTTACCATAAAGAAGAGAAACTATCAGATCTTACAAAACCAAAGCCAATAATAACCCTCTGAAATTTACTAGAAAATACGCTCATGAAGGTATCTTTTCATGCTAGGATGAAGGCAGTTACACTGCTATGAAAGCACTTGCACAAATTAATGTCTAATGTAGATCCTCAATGGACTATCAGGACATTTCCTTGAGTATCTGTTGAAACTTGTGAGTAAGAAATTACTTCTCAGTTGTTCCATTCATCTGCAATAAATCTCATGACTGTAGAGGTAAAGATGCCATCCTGAAATTACAGCTTCCCCATCAATGTGCTTGAACAGGTTACCCAGGGATTGTCATTTTTCATCTGAAAGCAGACATCAGAGTTCCTTTTTCAAAGTGTTATTTGAAGTAGTAGATGATGGGGAGAAAAGGGCTGACAGCAGAAAGGAAAATAAAATTTGCACATCTTGCACAGCAATTTGAGAGAAGGCAGGTGCCAGAGGAAGAGCTGTTCCAAAGTGCAGGGGAATAGTAGGGAGGTTCTGTCTACAGTAGGGGAGTTACCTGGGCTTGAACCCCAATTTGACTTCTCTCTAAAGGTTCAAAGCTTTTGCCCTTTGTTTTCTTTCAGCACGCACCCAACAAACCCTGTCAAAAAGAGCTGATAAGATAACTAGTTTCAGAAATAACTCAGACCACAGAAAATGCCCACGAACCTCAGTGCAATGAGTCCTGCCCACGACTGTGGTTTCTGAACATTACAAAGAAAGAGGAGGAGGATGTAAGGGGGAGGATTTTCCTGCTTAGTTAGCACTGTGGATGCAGAAGGGATCAGCTGGAAGAAGCAAATGGTTCAGCAAACCTACACGTTCTTGGAAATGAGGAGGGGGAAAAGGTGAAATAGAAGCAATTTGAATGAGAAATTTTCCAAAGTTTCCCATCTTTAAACTATGTATTCTTTAAAGAAGAAAAAAGAAACAAAAAGCCTAATAGAGGGAACCTCCAATGGTAACAGATAATACTATAGCCCTTTCACTCCCCTAGAACAATGCCATGGGCTACCATTCTGCTCTTGGACATGGAGGCTTGTCTGTGAGAAAGCAACCACCTGAGTTTGCCTGCACCACCTAATTCAGGAAGGCAAAGGTGGGACTTCCCTTCCCTGGGAGGTGTTACAAAGCCCACCAAACAAAGACATCGAAAGAGCTGATTAAAGCAAATGAACTCTCTGTTAAGCAGTGCAAACAACCCAACTGTGTGTGAATTCCCGTGTGGCAACTGGGCTGGCACAGAGCCTCCCACTGAATGGCTTTGTTGTCAGATCCTGGATGGTCTCAGGTCCTGCTGGGGCACATACCTGACAGCTGCTGGTCTTTGGGAGCAAACCAAACCCAGCTCTCAGGAGGTGAGGGGATGAATTTCTTGGAAGCTTGGCAAAGGAGCCCCCATTTATGTGAGCCATGTGTGCATCTTCTGCAGCCCAGCACAGGGACATGGAGAGCACCAAATGAGAAGCCATAAGAGGTGGGGACAGCTCCCCCACACCTCCATGAGTGCTGCTTCTTTACCCTGCTCCTTCACCCACCCTTCTGTGAGCACAGCATGGTCACAAGAGTAAAACATTGGGCCACCTATTACCAGGAAAAAGGCTGAGAAGAGAGGCTGCCTGATCCAACATCACAAACCCACTCCCTCCTAATCTGCTCTTGATTATCAAGCTATTTAAAGTTAATCACTCATCACAAATCTCTGTGCAATATCAGGTAGCACAAATATGTGTCCTGTAAATTAGTAGTCTTCATTGATAGATGCTGTGTGTGTGCTCCTAAGGATTATTGCTGTCCTCTGAATGGAGACAATCAGGCCTGTTTATTTCCTGGGGCATTGGGAAATAGCCTAAAATTCAGTAGTGAAGCTTTTAAATAGCTATGGATAGCTGTGATCTAACTTATTTAACCTATGCCCTGAATTATGAAAACATTGGAGCCAAGGTACTACACCTAAAATTGTGAGATACAAAAGGTGTTTGTCATGGAATATGATACATAAGTCTATACACCTGATTTTTAAGGCATTTATAGGAGTTTTTTTTTTTAAAAAAAAAAATCCTGAGGTGCAAATAGGCAGTTTAAGGGGTATTTTTTAATTGCCTGCAGATTGGGAAGCTATGAGCAAGAAAGAACAACACAAATGCCTGCTTTGTGCATTGGTTGTTATTACAATTAATAAGTGCCTTCAGCTTTACAGAACTCCTTGGAAAGCCTCTATAGGATAGACAATGCAATTATGTCTGGAGAAGGCAATCACATCTCCTGCTGAATAATTTACGAGGACATTAAATCAATAGGCAAATCATAATTAATTAAGAAGCTTAATGTGTTGATTTTTAAATGTCTAATTATACCTCTATTTATATCAGTTACAGGTAAGAGTCAAAGAAGTGGAGACAGAATGGTTTTTAAAGAGTTTTCCCTGTTTAAAAAAAACCCCAACAATACAACTTTTCCCAGAGGAGTATGAGCTGAGAGCTTGAATTACAAAAGAGGTAAAAGAGATGATGAGATGGTGAAGGAAGCGCTTCATAAGTAAAAATTTAATCATATTGTATAATAAAATATTTTTATCAGTGAAGTACTTGAATGTAAACTTAGCCTCCCTATTGAAATAAAGTACTTACTGCTCTGCCTTTCCAAACATAAACATGAAGCAATTTGACTTTGTGAATTTAAAGCAGTTCTTGCATGATAGACGTGGGCCTTCTCCTCATCAGAAACGTACAAGAAGCCATGTTGATCATCCAGGAATACTGCCATCATCTTCTATCACAGGCTGGACTATGGCAATGCTTCTTGCACCAAAAATTCTAAACACAAAAAGGAGAAAGGTGAATAGTTTTATCACCACTACCACCTAGATATTTTTCAGAGAATTAGTAGGTCTTCATCTATTAAATGATTAAAAAAAAAAAAAATTTAAGTGTTTTCCAGTCTCCAGTGAATGTGGCTTTTTGAGATTTTCCCTTGCTAGGGTGGAGGATCTTTACTGGAGTGAGGATAGCAGTGATGAATTACAGAATTTACCAGGAACAGTAAAGAGGCTGCAGACATCTTCTTCTCTGTCCCTTGCATCCTCCCACCTGCTGCTACTGGGCAGGTGACTGATGCCCACCACAGAACATCCATTCTCCTGGTGTCTGAACATGCTCTGCATCTTGCTGAAGCAGGGACCAGGAGACCATGCTCCTCCAGCCTGAGGGGCCAGGCCTTGGTGGGTGATGAGCCATCCATGAGGTGCACAGAATGCTGAGCCCAGCTGGGAATTCAGACCACCTTCCCCCAGCTCCTCATGAGGCCAAACCTCTCTGCACAGCTGAGTCGGGGCAAAGCACCTGTTCCTCAGCCCATGGCACCACTTTTGGGAGCATCCAGCACAGCAGCACCACCTGAGGGGTGTCCTGTGGTGCCACTGTGTGCTGGAGCTCAGCAGGGCAGGAATGGCCCCTGCTCCCTCCCCAGATAACACCCAAGACAAACACATCCCTGATGTGTCACTAGGCTGATGCTGTGTGCACAGGGATTTTTGTAGGAAAAGCACAAACCATGACAGTAATTTACTAAACTCCCTGCACACAACAATCTGTCCACCAGGTGTAATTTCCTGAGTGTAGACTGGTTTGATTTCAGTTTTACTCTGTGGCACAGGGATTCATCAAGCCAGCTTGGCATTATAAAGCACCACAAAGCATGGAATATGAACTTGCCATCACCAGGGTGGAAAAAAAGTTACAAATTGTATGAAGAGGTGTTAAAGTTTTTATGAAGGCAAGATTTTATATGTGCTTAATAAGGACCAAATTTAAGAATGGTAAAAGTAAGAAGTGGAGGGAGAAAGGAGGTAAAATGAAAAAAATTAAAAAATTATGATTTGCAGAAGAGACTATTTGAACTACTTCCTAGCCTGCTTCTTTTTCCCATCATGGACCAATGTCACAGCTTTAGTCCTGAATGTAGACTAATTTGCCAGGCTACCCATGGCAAGGGAAAAGGAATGCAGACTCACTTGCCACATCCCAGCTGTTGGTGGTATTCCTGTCGGGTGATGACATAAAGGTCATGAGCTTCTGATTTGCAGACCCTGCTAGATTTAGCTGTGGCTGCTAGTTTGAAGCTGTCTAACCTGCTTCTTCCCTTCAGGTCTTCCCCTCTGAATCTGCAGCCCTGTCTGTTGATTTATATCACCACGGGTTTAAATCTGTACAGTTTCTCTGGATATTAGAAATTCTCCACTTTTGCCAAGGATAGAATTGTTCACTATAAATCAGAGGTCTTCTTCATAAATTCTCTTTGTCATCTGTGGTAAGCATGGATTGAAGTTAATTTTTGCAGCCCCAATGTGATGGCTGTTATTGCTCATATTTTCCGTGTACTCAGTGTGGTAAAAATAACACTGATACAAATACCTCCCAGAAAACCATAAACCACAGAGAACCTTTACATATTCAGTTAAAATCTTTGCCTGCAGAAGCCATACTGGTTTTCCTGACCCCTGTCTGGAGGTGATTCACAGATACACCAATAATTCTAAACACAAAAAGGAGAAAGGTGAATAGTTTTATCACCACTACCACCTAGATATTTTTCAGAGAATTAGTAGGTCTTCATCTATTAAACTGTGCACATTTTGTCAATTCTAGTAAAAATATATTAGGCTGAAAAAGATCTCACAGGTATTTTTCTTTTCATTTAATGCCCAGGCTGCTGTTGCAATGAGAGCTCCAGAGAAAGGCAGGCCAGAAACAACTGTGCTTCATCTGGTTAGGAAATTAAGAGAAGGATGCAGGGTGAATTCCAATGAGGAGTCCCACAGTAGGTCTGGAGTCTGCTGGAGAAGACTAACTATTGCTCAGACTGATTCTAAACCTCTCTTCAGCCAGCAAGAAATTGAAAAGTTTTGCATTAAGTTTTGCATTTTTTCATCCTTGAAGGATGAACTCTGACAGTGGTAACCAGTAATATCTATTCAGATACTGAGGCCTGTTTATTGTGTGTAGTTTGTTGTGAAAATTTAATTTTCAGATGAAGGCAGATAAGTTTATGACCACTGAGCTCTGGGAGGGGATATGAGCTCCACAGACATAACGTGGCACAGACTAAAATCTCTTGGAGAAGGAAAGGCCAAGCAAAATGGAAGGATGAGAAAAATTGGGATGTTCTGGAAAGGGTAGTTTTTCCTCTCTGAAAAAGGTGAAGATATAACAATAATGTCAGTTATCTCTAGTAAAGTCACATAAATAATACATTAGTTGAAATGAAGGCCTGGGTAGAATTTTTTTTCACTGTTTTAACAGTTTTTCCTTAGTTGATGACTCCCAAAGGGTATCTGCAAGTCAATCAAAAATTATATTTTTCATTGCTGGCAATGTGGCCAAAGCACTCAGTTGCTTCCTTTCCTCACTTCTGGGAGTTGTCCTTTATGCATATAAATTCTCTGTTTGAAGAAAGATGGTTAAAATAAAACGACTTAATTATCAAGCAGAACAAACGAACAAAGATGTTTAATTAAATAAACCCAGAAACCTTGAGGAAAGAGAGAAATCTATAAAACAAGTGAAGGCAGCCAGATTTGTCAGCAGTGGTGCAAGGGTTTGGAAGTCCCTAATGATAGTAGAGGTACAAAGGGAGGAGGAGAGCAATATTTTTGCTCAGCCAAGCCTGCAAGCAACAGAATTACTGAACTAGAAAGACAACCTGTCCTGCTTCACAGGGGCATTGCAGAAAGAAACATTCATCAACCTCTGCCTGTATTTTGCAGTGAGCAGATAGTTAATGAGGATCTCCTGTAAGAAAGATACTAATATTGGATGAAAGCTGGCTTGCTGGGCATGTTGCTCATCCTGTAACTCGAAGCTAAATCCTGTAGCTGAAAGCACAACTAGGCAGCAAATATCTTGTATTGATGGTTATTAAAGCCCATCAATAGGCTGCAATATAGGTAACTATTAACTATGATGTCAAAACAAGCTTTTGAGTTATTAAACCCTAATGTAAAATTAATTGGTTAATCATTCTTAAACAGTTGGTTCTTTATAATCTATAAATTCACCTTTACTATTAAATGAAATGAAAACTTATGTTGCCACGGCATCAACACCACCACAGTGTACTAAAGTGCAGCACTCTGCTTGCTCTGCCCAGCCACCCCATGATCATCCTCCTGCCCTGCCTGGGTTGATCTCTCACAAAGGAAGAAAGAGATTTGCACCTTTACAATCCTGCCACACTGAGTGATGTAAAGTCTGTCGCTCCACCCTCCAGCCACGAGCAGACATCTCACTGTCCTGAGGGGTTGTTTTATCCCATTGACTGGAGACACATCACAAAACTGAACGTATTTTCCAAAAGCAATTCATGTAGAGTGAAAACCAAAGGCTTTTTAAAATGTCTACTTCCCCTTTATAGCTGGCAAATTGGTTACTGGTTCAGCTCCATTGAAATCACCAGCAAAGGACAGTCAAATTAATTTTACAGCATGAAATGCAGAAAACAAAAACTCCCTGTTAATTTTGTTGGGTCCTTACAAGTGCTTCAGAGATTTTGTTAGCAGAGGTGCTAACATTATCATCTTGTGCTACTTAAAACCCAACACATTTCTCACTATGTTTTCAAACATAACACTTGATTTTATTT
>VZUA01099388.1:1605-15494 GCA_013401035.1 Horornis vulcanius | reverse complement strand
AAAAAAAAAAAAAGTTTTACTTATTTATTTGTGCCAATCTCCTCTGCTAATAGACAAAGACTAATAGCATCATAAACTTCCTGAATCCAGTGAGCAGAGTGTACAGCAGCACTGAGCTCGGAGCCCAGCCATGCTTTTTTCTGCTACCTGAGGCTGGACACAGGCAGCCCAAGTCACTTCTCTTTCCCTGTGACTGATGGTGGAGTGGCTGCACCTTTGGTGCTGCAGGAGTGTTTTCTCCACCTACCATTTCCTGTCGCAGCAACATCTTCTGCCTCAGAGCTGCAATCCAGGAGGGAGCAGTGATCCACTGCAGCGCTGGTGTGAGCTACCACACCTGGCTTTCAGTTTGAAAGGACTCATGGTTACTCTGCTCCTCTCCTTCCCCAGGCAAGGTTTCAGAGAGAAGGCTCCTGAGCTCCTTATGTAGTTTTCATGAATGAATGAGAGTGAAATGTGGCACCATATTTCAATGCAAACACCACTCACCCCTTAAGAGCCACATGTCCTCAAATCCTTGGACAGCTGCACAAATGAAGGAGGGAGGTAGCGGAGGCTTAGGGGCAGAATCTGGAAGCTGGATGGAAGATCAAGCCAGGATGGATAAGGGGTACAACAGGTTACTGAGGAGGGAGAAACATAAAGGAAAAAATACTCTGGAGTAAGTTTCTTGAGTTCCTTTGTTGTTGTTTTTTTCTTGCTATATGAGTTGGGAAAAAACGTTACAGAAACCCAACCCACTGCTGCAGAACTACATGGTTTTAATTTGGGGTAGAATTTATGATTGAAAATATATTATTCTTTGTGAGACAAGGAAGCACTAAATAAATGTCTTTGTGCAAGGTTTGTTCTTATCAACAAGAACCATAATCAGACTTTTATTTCTGTTCTTTTTTTGATCAACCAATAGCTATATTGCCACAAAAAGTTAGTGAAACACTGAAACATGAGTTGCTGGAAAGCACACTAGATATCTTTTCATTCTGTTTCAGAGCTACTTTTGTTGCTTTGTAGTTGAATAGAGAAAAAACTTGGGAGATAATACCTCAGATAAAGGAAATTATAGAATAGGGAGAGTTTGAATCTGCCTCAGTAGTGAATAAATCAACACTTCAGTGACCTTAACTGGTAGGAAGATGATTTTATAGCAAAGTGAAACCCCCTTGTGCTCTTTTGCTAATGATTTACCATTAAACACTAGTGTCAAAGTTGGCACTAATAAGATTTAACAGCATAGGGACACAAGTCAGGCATGCTAACCTGTAACTCCTCTGTATTTAAAAGTCAAAGTCATATTTCTGAGGATTCTAAGTGTTTTTATAAAAGCTGGAAGGGGAGAACAAGCATAATAAATCAATGATCCCATGTATTTGGGAAGCCATTAAATATATTTCCCATCTGTGTGTAATATTACTTTCATTCCATCATGGAGTGAGGAAGGTAAATAATTTTAATGTGATCTGTGATTTATATTGTAATTCCAGGTGCTTAAAACTCATGTTATTTATGTGTTGTTCTTAGTATGTTATTCTGTTTCAGTAATTAAATCCATGTGAACTACAACCAAATACCACATCTGTCTCTCAGTTGCCATTCTACAATTAAAAAAAAAATCAACTATTGTAACATAGTTATGTATTTAACAATTCCATCTTTTGGCATCAAGCATTAACATTGAAAATGTAGTGACAAAAGATATTCTGGCTAATCACTCACGTACAGCTGAGATGTATAGGTATTTGACTTTTTTTTCTTTAATCAAACAATATTCTACAAGCAAAGTACACTAGCACAGGAGCCATTGGTTGGGAAACTAAGGTAGAGTTGAAGTCAAAACCATGTTGTAGAACCAGTTGTTCCTGCATCATAAAATTGAGTATGTTTACAGTGTTATTACCTGTGCTGGATGTTTTCCCTCCACACCATGAAAACAGAGTTAATTGAGCACAAAATCCATGAAAAAGAATTATGTGTGTCATGCAAAAGGATTGTTTACTGTTTATGTTTTGGAGTGAATCCTTTCTGCAGTTAAAAGGAAGAAAACCCACCTGTGTGTAGATACAGATATCATATGACAGTGACATAAAAAAGGGGTAAGAGTAGCTGTTTCATATTCTGGAGGCAGCTCACTCTCCCTCATTTGACGTGTTCACATGTTGGAACAGCCACCAAGCTGTAGCCACAGGATGCAGTGTCTGCTCTTTTTATTCTGTCCTGCCCTTTCCCAGTGAATAAAACAGCAAGTTGGCATTACAGGGCCGAGATGGCCTTTTGTGTTGTCTGCTGGCAGGAGAGGCAGGCAAGAGTGCCTTGTGTTCTTGCTGGGCAATTTTGTGTTGTGAGCTGTGTCTTCGGTTGTCTCTTACACTATCCCCTGGAGAGAAGATAACAATTAAGTACCAAAAGTAAGCAATACCTTTCTTTGTAGAGTTTCTGACTTCCAGTCCACAGGTAGTTCTTCCCCATCCTCCCCTTGAATTAGGAAAAATACTGTTTAGGTGTCAAGAGGTAAAAGTCTTTAAAATCATTGTCTCTGGTGGGGTTCATTTTTAGCCATTTCTGCTCAAAAAAAGTGATTCCCTTCTGCAAATTTTTGACAAGTATGTAAAACAGGGGGCCCATTTGTGCATTAGCTGCATTAAATGCCATAGTTGAATCAAACAGCAGTTTGAGGCTGAGATTTGAAAACAAAGCTGATGTAGCGTCATTTTTATTAGCTGCCACATGGTTACTGCAATGTGTTCTTTGATTTATTATTAGTGGGAATTTGGAAGGAAAACTTTCGGAGTGGGGAGGTGGAATTTATATCTCTTTTTATATGAAGTAGGAAAATTCTTCTTTTTCTAAGGTGTTATAAATCTTTTTGTCTTTAGCAATATCATTACTAAAAAGTTCAGAGCTAACAGAAATGGAACTACTGAATAAATCATAAAATTGGTGCTGAAATAAATAACTTTGTCTATGGTGAGAACTGTAATTGAGTTGTGGCAGAACTCATAGCTACTGTTTGATTTGCTACATTTTCTTTGCCAAAGGGAAAGCACCAGTCCATCTTGACATAATAAATGGTAGTTTCAGTCCATGAAAACGTTAACAAGTCCTGTACTGATGATTATGTTAAGAGAATCATGTGTATTTTCAATGCATGCATTCTACTGAGCAATCTGTGAGGTTTGGGTTTTTCATTCTAGCAATAGCTGCTATCAAAGTCAAGGACCAAAGCACTTGAATGGCTCAGTTCAACAACCTCTGTAAGTCCTATGTTATGCAAACTTTCCTATCAGCATAATTTAGCATATTTGAATAAATGAATTGCCAAATGAAGATAACCTTTGTCAGACAATATCCAATCTGTTTTGATTAATGCTCAGATTTTAAATTTTGTGTAATATTTTTCATTTTAGTATTGCTCAGTAACACATCAGAGAGTGAAGTAGAGTACTTGAAAAATGTTTTTTCAATAATTGCTAACTGCCCAAATGTTATCACCTTGCTAAGAAAATTGCATCCATGCTTTTTAGAGTGTTTAGCCATGGTGTTGGTGGATAGCAGTGGCACTGCTTTTTGTCTGGAACTCCTTCCCAGAGCTAGTACAGAAAGTCTCACAGTGCTGAACTCTTCAACATTGTCTCTTTGTGAGCTAAATGAAGATGTTTCCAACACTGGTAATCTTGTATGTATTTGTGGTCATAAACCAACCTCTTTTTTTCTTTTTTTTTAATTTCTTTTTTTTTATAGATATATTTAAAAGGTGTTAAAAACCAATGTGAAGAAAATACATGGGTTTAGAGGTATCAAAACCAATTAAATCTACATTCTTTCACTCTGACAAATCTTCTCAAAGCCTCTACTTTTCCTCTGTTCTGAAATTTAAAAAAAAAATACATTTTCTTTTGTAGTGGTATCCTTTCATTCTGAGTGGAAACTTTAGTGGGTTTTTCTGTGTCTTTGCCTTTTTTGGAGTTTTTTAAATTTTATTTTTATGCGTAAAAACAATATTAGAAATTGCATGGTGACACTATCACAAGGAGAGGAAGAGGAACCAAATACAACCTTTTGATGTTGGTGAATAGGGTTTCTTGTCTTTCCTGTAATTTATAAACTTCTCTGCTTTGCATCTTCAACAGCATTTGGGGGCAAGAGGGATGTAGCTTATCTTTATTGTGGTAGGGCACTTTGCAGTGCAAAGAATTAAATGATGCATGAAATGACCTGTCACACTGTATTACGTGTCACAGTATTACATACACAGAGGAATGCTTGAAAAAAAGGTAGAAAAAGAATTCCTGAAGCCCCACTTTGTTCTTGTTCTGAAGAAAAACATTTGATTTTGTGAGCAAGTATAATATTTCTGCATAATTTATTTTAGCTAAGCCACAGAAGCCCGTCAAAATAGAAAGAAGAGAGATGCTGGATAGTTTCCTTCATCAATTCATTTGGGAAGGTAATGGTGGAGATTTGGTGCCAGTGCTACAGCTTCCCTGCAGGGAACAACAAACCCCAATTTTTGTGTCTCATGCAGGAAATAACTTACTGACTATTTCCTGCATGGCTCCACGTATCTTCACTACTATGGGAGAAGTTAGGAACATTCTTATGAAGCTTTGCAGAAAGAATAGAAAGTGGTAGTGCACTGCATTTCGTATTAAACAATAATATTCTCAAGTTTGTCCTATTTAGATTCATCTTATTTTGCCTGCAGTTGACAGTGGTTTGATTCAGATTGAATCAAGAAGTTCACAGTGTAAAAGTCTTGTCTTAAAATTCATATGTCCTCTTTTCCACTAAAATACCTCTCTGCCTTTTCACAAGGATATGGACACAAATTTTCCTTCAGCTGTGGGGTCTAAATCAAAGTGCAAATTCAGACCTTACCATTTTAAGCAGAAAATAGTCACTTTAAACAGGACTGGATTTTTTGTTTTCTTCCCCTGTACACAGAATAAGGTCAGGAATGCAGCAGATAATTTTTCCCCTTTCAACTGCAGAGTTTTCTCCCTGTTAAAGGTTTGTTAGTGGGATAGAAAATCTTTTAAATTTTGCTTTTAAAAAGTGAGGCCCAGGGAGCAACACAGCCTTCCATGAGTGTGTGAGGTGATTTAACACTTATCATTATTCAGATATTTAAAGATAGCAGTAGCAATGCCAAAACCGTGATTGAGCATCCACCAGCTGCATCCCAACTTCTTATCTGCTTAATATTTATGCATCTGTATTTCATTTCAAAAAATAATATATTTAATTAAATACTCCAGAGAAGTTAGGTAGAAGTTGCTGCATTTTGTAGCAAAGGGGGAACACTCATGAGGAACAACTTGGTTTTTTACCTCTGCTCAGCATTGCTTCAAGTAACTTTTGCCAGACCCAGGGGTGGCCTTTTCCACCCTGTTGCACTGAAGGGCTCACTGTCACATGCCAGTGGTGCTGGGAAGGAAGTGGCTGGATAGTCCTTTCCTCCCCTGCCTTGCATTGAAGCATTCAGGGTGGGAGGTGGAAAACTGTGATTCCAGCTCCTGAGTAGGATGATGGGCTTTGATTATATTGTCCAATTCCCAGCTTTTGAAAGTGTGAATGTGAGTTCGTTTGGGATTTGGTTTGAAGTGATTTGAGTGCAGTCCTAACCAGCTCTTCACTTTATCAAGATTTGGGGGCTGCAAGTTCCTGTGTGGTGACAGATTAGTGAACCACCATTGTCTGGCATTTTTCTGTCTGGAAGTGCCTTATATTTCATGTTCCAGAGGAAAGCGAGCTTCCTCTTCAAGGACTGTGTTTATAAATCTTCAGTTCAGCATCACATGGGGTGAGAGGTGCTGTTTTCTCGTGCCAGGTCAGGCACAGACCACGGTGTAATACTAAGATTCTTATGTGCTGCTTCTAAACTAGCTTGAATTACTGTCCTCAAATAATGTTACAAATTGAAGACTCAACCTAATGTTGATGGAAGATTCAAGATTTCTGAAGCTTTCTCAATTGTTTTAGAATAAAAACCCCACAAGGTTCAACACAGTTTTGTCCTGCATGAGAATGATTAATTGATGGCCAGAACTCAAAGTGAAATTCAGGGTGTGGGAGCTAACCCCCAAAAGAAGACCTGGCAAAATCAAAGCTGTTGAAACTAAGCTTACTTCTGGAATTTGTCAATTCAAGTGGATTGTGCAGGGTTATTTTGGATGGCAGCAGAGTCACAGATTGCTTCTGAGCATTCCTGAGGTGGGGTTAATGGGCTTCACGCAGTGCCCTGCCTGTGGTGGGATGCACAAGGGGCCCGAGGGTCTCGCATGGGAGCGGGCGTGCGAGGGGCTCTGCCAGGCCGTGTGCAGCTCCAGCCCTGCTCAGGAGGGTCCATGTGGGCTGTGGCTGCACGTCTGCTCCGCTCCTCATTCGTCACCCTAGGAGCAATCTGGAGACCTGCATAGTTTTACATTCAGAGCAGTGATGCAATGGAAGAGAAGATCTCTGCTGTTTCCATGGCAGCCTGTGCGTCGGGCCCTGGCTGGAGCGAGGCAGCAGGATGCTGTCAGTCCCTGCAGTCACTGACTTCAGTAAACCACATCAAAGGACAGCACCCACTCCTACGCTCCCCCAAAACACTTCTTGTTATTAGTATATGGGGACTAGGGTGCATATATTACCACCAGTGCAGCTCTAGATTTCTTGCTAAAACTTTATTTCTTCATATTTCAACCCGTGCTGCTGCTTTGTTTTGATTCAGTCTTCTTTCTTCAATGATATAGTCATTGCAGAGCACTTCAGGATTATCCATTCAAGTCTTGCTGAGGATGGCATGGTCAGATGCAGTTAATACTAGATGACTGGTGACCTGTGAAAAATGGTCTGGGACCATTTGGCTCCATTCTGTCACAAGCTGGCAGATACAAACAGCCCAAATGGTGCCAGCACCAGCGCCTTCCCTTAGCAGCACTGTTAAAAGGACACAAGGACTAACTTCTTCCCTTTTTTTCCCCTTCTTCCCTTTTTTTCCCCCAAAGTGGTGTTTCCTTCAATTCACATCATACACTGTGTAGATCATTCCATCCTACAGGTTTCCTGGCTGAAATAATCTTTGCGTTTATGTGTTTTTCTGTGCATAGATTTGCATAGTTCATAAGTTACACAAAAGTCACATCTATTCAATAAATACTGTGTGGCAGAGGCAGTTTTTTGTTGGTTTCTTTTTTTTTTTTTTTTAAAGTGGGACTTTCTTCACATCTCTGTCACAATTCTGTGGCAACTTGGTTTCCACTGGGGTTTTATTTAAAATTCATATTGTCATTTCATTGGATATTTATGATATTTTCCTACTATTTTAAAAAGCTTAACACTTCTGCTTATGGAACAAAGTAAGTATTTGGTCTATTTTGGAGCCTTAGAAGGTTTCTTATTAGACAGTTGTTCTTTCAGTGGTGTAAGATCTCTCAAGCTGATTATGTGCATGTATGTGGCATCTTTGCCATTAATGTGGAAAGCATGGGTGGAAAAATGCACCATTGTTCACAAGACACTTCTGTTATGATGTGTAGTGGAACAGAGTCCCAAGCATTTGCTACTGTAATTACAGCAGCACAATCAATAAGCAAGAGTTTATTTTTTATTTTTACACAGCTTTCTAACATGCCAAAATAGCTTCCTCTTTTAAGCAATTATAGCTCATGTAGAAATTGAGCTCATCGGGAGTTGTCTGTCAAAATGTTTTTAATGAAAAATTGAGTTTGCATAACACTGACACATTGATGTCTTTTGCTTCTCACTGTTGACACTGATGGGCTAAAAAACTTGATTTTTGGGTAGGGAGAAAATTGCATTAGTTCAGCTCGTTTGGAGAATGTCTGTTTGCTGAATTAATTTGCTATGCTTTGTTTTTCTGCTGAATATTAAACCCTGTTTTCCAACTGTGCATATAGTGCCTGAGGGGAATAGCTCCAGCTCTTATTTTCCATGACTATGTTTTCTTGTAATGCAGCCCAGACCTGAGCTGGGGGTGCTGTGCAGAGCTGACACTGTAGGCTGTGTTAGGGGAGGCATGGTCTGATGAAAAAACTGCTGCCTGGTACTTTCCACACTCTGGTGTTGCACCTCAGCTGCTGAGTAAGTGTCACAGTTTTTCCCTAGGGATTGTTTTGTGTAATCCAATTGATGTGGTGAAACCTGTTCCTCCATGTGATGACTTGTGAGTAGATGCTCACTTTTGTGAAGCTGTAGCTGGATTAGCAGCAGCGTACAATCAATCATGACAAATGCCTTGGTGGTTGTTCTTCACTGGTACCCTCCTATTCACAGCAGAGATATATAAGTGCTAAAGCACATTGCTGGTTTCAAGGTGACATTATTACCTTTGTTTCACCCTCTCAATAAACATGTGAAGATCACCGTTAACACTACCTGAAACACACTCAGAATTGAGGGAGATATGTGGTATCCTCTGCCTTTATCTGAAATAAATCCTGAAATTTAAAAAGAAGCAGAGAGAACGCCATCACGAGTTCCACCAGCACAGGATCCACCAGTGGCCTGACTTCAGCTGTCACTGGATATTGGTCAGGTGGAAGCAGTTGCCCTCTGTGCTCTGCTGCCATTTGGTTTTCCTGGGACTGTGAAAAGTTGTCAGAGATGGGGAGCATATCTTTCATAGTTGTGTAGCATCTACTATCCGAGGCATCCCAAGTCCTTGGACATCTTTGAATTAAGGCTCAGCACCCCTGTGTAGTTCAGTATTATCCCTGTTACACAGGAGAGAAAACTTGTACAGAAGCAGATGATGCTGATTGCTGAAGGCCACACCACAATTCTCCAGCAGTGCTGCTCTGCTGCTTTCCAGCGTTGTCTCAGAGGCAAGGTTGTTCTTTCTCCCTTGAGGCTGCCAAAGGCAGATGTATAGCCCTTATTTTTTATATCTTTCTTCTTGTTTCTTGAGCAGAGTGAAATTGTCTGGACCAGTGAAGCAAGTTGGCTTCAGGCATCTTGTCAAATTAACTTTCCTTGTTTGTGCATGCGTGGGCTGTGTGGCAGGAGTCAGCAGGTGCAGAATGCACAGGCACACCGATAGTGTCAGATGCACTTATGGGAGTAAGAGCTGGCACTGTGAGAAACAGGCTCTTTTAGACTTGTATTTCAGTGAAAAGATCAAATGTGCTTGTAATTATTGCCATCATGCTAACTGGTAACAGACCGATCCTTTGCTCCGTGCACCATCCAGCTCCCCAGTATGCATGAGAGCTGTCACTGGCATGGTCAGAGAGATCTTTGCAACTGCACAGTGCTCTCTCTAGCCCCATACCTTTAATGTTGGCACTGATGAGTGATGCTTGGAGACTCTCCAGCCACAGGTTAGCTGGTGACAGGAGGCCCCAAGGGTAGAGTAGCTGCTGTGAGTAATCAGACGGGCACCTGGTACATACTGAAATATTCAGAAATAGGCAGCAGGAGCTTTCCTGCAGGGTCTGAGGGAATATGTACATCTAACTCCAATCCTAGAATATAAAAAGGGCACTGTTTTCCTCACTAACGCACAAATTAAAATGGCAACATGTGACCGTGAAGCCCTCTGACATCATTATGTGTCACTCAGCTACAACTGAGTGTGTTGAGCCATGGAGTTCCATTAGCTGCTGGAGGTGACCTGGTGTGGGGCTGTGGGAGGTGGGAGCTGTTAGCTTTTCTTCCCCATGTGTAACTTGCCCTTCCCTCAGCGTGTCACCTTCAAGGCCAACCCTGACCAGGGCACAGCAAGGCTGTGCGTGCGCACTTGCAGCAAAAGGGGTGCCTGCTTTACCCTGGTGCTGGGAGAAAGAAAAGCTAAAGCAAAGTTCAGAGTTGTTTTCCCTCTTATAACGGTAATGGGATGTTGGGTGAGACTGACCCAAAGTTGCCAGGCTGCAGTTGTTACATTTGTTGTTGTATTACGACTTAGTAATTCTAATGCATCAACAAATGTAATCTTTTGTTCTGTTCTGCCTCAGAAAAAGGACTCCTCGTTTTCCAGTGATAGACATCTTGGCTTTGACAGAAATTCAAGGTCTTCTACTTTGTGCCTTCAGCCTCCCTAGGCCAGCAAAAGTAATGATAGGGAAAAAGAAGGTCCAATGAATACTAGCAATATATGCACTAAATTTCCATCACACTCTGTGTAGCAGAATATGCTGGTAACCTCTCGTAAACTACCTGCAGTAGTTTATGTCTCCACTAATGTGTTCCTGAAGCCCTTTTTCAGTGCGTTGAGAGTGGGATAATGAGGAATAAAACATTCTGGATCAATGTAGGGAGCAGATTTGTCAGCAACCATTCAGGAGGAAAAGCAGATCCAGTTTGTTAGGCATACATTACAGTGTGTAGCTGACAGTGACAGCATGAATTCCTCTGGCTTTTCTGTGGAGATACTGACCCAGAATCCACTTGGAGGGAAGAATAACAATTCCTTTCACAAAATCAGACTAAATTGAAATAGCAGTGACCCCCATCGTAGGAAAAAAACCAAAAAAGCATTGCTTCTTCTTACCATGACTTTAGTTGGGCAAAAGTTAGTTCACTGAAGCTTGCTCATTTAGAAGATATAAATAAGGAATGCTTTGTTGCACTTTTTTCTGCCTCCTAGCCTGATGAAATGAGCTGTCCAAGGACTCTCATTTCCTGTCTGCAGAGAGGGAAGCCTAAGGGGTATTTAATGGCATGCAGAAGCTGAGGGGAAAGTCATTAACACTCGAGTGTCTAGGTAACTCTCTTAAAAGTTAAGATTAAAAGCTTTGATGAAAGTGACCTTCACACTTCATGTTCCCTCTTTGCTTTTCTCCATGCTTGAAGCTCTAATGAACAATTTTTTTCTGCTTTGTCACTGTAGCACTTACTTTGTGAAATATTTCCATAGCTCAGCAGGAATTTGGATCCACGGTGGTAATATCTGCAAGCATTGGGTGGGTGCAAAACAAAGGCTGGTGTAAAGGGTCACATATTCCCTTTGTAGTGAACTGAACAAAACCTGGAAACCTTGCTAGATACAGGGTTTTAATATTTTAATTAAAACTTGATTATAATTTTAAGAGAGAATAAAATCATCAAATGTTGATTTGAGTATGCCATACTGTCCTCTTCAAGCAGGGCTGAAATTTGCTGGAGAGCACAAGAAAAGCATGTTGGGAATGGAAGGAATATGTACAACCAGGGGCTTATAATCCTGTGGGCAGACTGAAAATTCTGGGCATGCTGTAGGAGGATGACATGTATTCATGTCTGGATCAGTTGAGAGGACAGGAGAGAATGGAGGTGTGGCATTTGTGCAGAAAGGGAAGGAGAAAAGAAAAAAAAATTTGAAATAAGGAGAGCAGTAAGTGCCAGTAGTTAAGTCAGGCTAGAAGACAAGAGTAAGGAGGAGCCTTTTGGGAAAGAATTATCTCTAGGGTAGCTTAGTTTCTTTTTTATTTAAAAATGCAGTAGGTGTTTGTAATTGTAACTGAAACTGAAATTAATGGCGCCATTTGAGACACCAGTGCCTGCTTGATTGATTGAAACAGGGAATAGTTTAGGTAAAAAACAGTATATCTTTCTTTTAAGATAATTAAAGTTTTATTTTGCTTGAAATTTAAATTTTCTGGTAGTGTTAATTACATAAATCATGCCGGTGTTCCTTTAGCTTTTAGCGAGCAAAAGAGTAAAAAGTTTATTTTCCTGCATTGAAGTAATTATTTTAGCTCATTTTTCATTCTGAATTTTTCATTCAAACAGAAAAAGAGAAAACAACAGTTTTACCAAACATTATTCTGATGATTCTTGAAGCCCTGAATTGTTCCAGGTGACACAGGGTACTAGTAGTACATTTAAGAGTAGTTTCCTCCTAATATGCATGGAAAAATCTTTCTCTGGTGTCAGCTACAAGTACATACAGATGAAGACACATAAGTAGTTGGTAACACAGACAGTTTTTCATTGTCTTGCAGAAACAATTCTTAGTCTGGCTGACTTTCTTGGGTGAAGTCCAAGACCCAGAATGGAGTCAGGCTCTTTTCAAAGGTGCCAAGCAATAAGATAAGAGGCAAGAGGCAGAAACTGATGCACAGGAAGTTCCACCCTAAGATGAGGAAAAGTGTTTTTACTGTGTGGGTGACTGAGCACTGGAACAGGTTGCCCAGAGAGGTTATGGAGTCTCCCCCAGTGGAGCTATTCAAGAACCTGGATGCAATCCAGTGTCATAGGATGACCCTGCTTGAGCAGGGAGGTTGGAGCAGATAACCCACAATGGTCCCTTTTGGCCTGACCCATTCTGAGATTTTTGTGACTCTTGTTCCACGCTTCGCAGGGGACTGAGCTGCCCTGTCACCCAATAGGTCTGATGTTGGAGTGCTGTATCTTTGTGGGAATGGGTTGATAGCAAATGATGCTGTCAGGCTCCTCTTAACAAAAATGAAATGCTTTTTGTCCACTCTTTAGTAGAGCAGTTACTCTCCAGGTCTCTCCTTATCTCTATGTGATAGATTATCAGAGATGAGCAGTTACGTCTCCACATATCCTCAGTCTGGAAAAATGCCCAATGCTTTGATCAGCAAACAGCTTTGCATAAGGCTCTGGCAAAAGGGAAAAGTGATATTTTCATAGTGATTCGTTTGTGGGGGAAGTATCGTTATTCTATCACAAATTAACTGTCTAAGTACCCAAAGCTCATGTAATATATTGAAAATGTCAGGATATTTTCATCTTTGTGATTTCATTCCCACTGAGAATTTGTTCAGGATGTGTTAAATTAAAAGTAATATATAAACAAGGTGTGAACAGTTTAGTTAAGTGATAACCTGAGGTTAAAAACTTCAGTGCCTGAAGTTGGCAGGGAGATTGTCTTACCACCTCGGGAAGACTTGAAATTAAACTTGTTTTGAAATGTAGGTGTTAAATCTGTGAAAAAAACTCACTTGCGTATGTAAATGAAGTGGCTTCCCAGAGATGAGGAGAGCATGTTGAGCTCTTAGGCTGCCTTTAGGAGAGAGAGGGGCCGTGCTCCCATCATGTAACCTCTCTGCTGTGGTTCTGTTTTGTAGCATCTGTGAGGAGGAAATCTTTAGGTAAAATCAGGGCTGTGCTCTCTGTCTGGCTGCCCTTGGCCACCTGTCAACAACAGCGGGTGAGGTTGTGCTGTTGACTGCTTGAGCTAACAGAGACAACAGCTTTGGGTTTATTTTTGTTGGGCTTCTGAGACCTTATTAACTTGAAGGGAGTTTTTGGAGATACTGAATTTCTGTATTGTGCTTATATTCAGCTTTTTGTTCTCCCTGGTGTTGCCTTCAAGTAAATGCATAGCAAGTAGCCTTAAAAGGAACAAAAATCCCTTCCCATTTCAGAGTAAACAGGAGGAGGATTAAGCTCCTTCCCCTGATAATTGGATCCTCTGATTGCCAAGGCTTTTGAAGATGATCGTGTATCTTTCTCTATGTGATAGATTATCTGTGTGCCTGTGAACTAAAAGGTAGCTTGGCTTTGAAAATCCAAGGAGTTTTCCTCTATAATCATTTTACTTTTGATTATTTACTTTGTGTGCTAACCATGGGACATGTAGCATTCTAGCCAACAAAACAAGGCAGGGGAAGTCCTCCTTCAGCTGTTCCATCTTAGACTCTTAAGCTGTAGGAGATTGGTCACTCTCTGGGACCCTTCGGNCTTAGACTCTTAAGCTGTAGGAGTTTGGTCACTCTCTGAGACCCTTCAGAAAATGAAGGCTCTCCCAAGGTTACAGTATTGAGAATTCAAATGAATGTGGGAGCTGAGGGGAAAGTGGACTGGATGTGAACCTCCTTAAACTGGTTGAAGTGCAATCCACTTAATCTGTGGAGCAAACACCACCTTTCTATCACCCCTGGTCATCAAAACACAGTTGCAGTTGGATTGTCAGTATCCAACCACTGTCTTCAAAGCTA